>WBNM01003778.1:39679-182889 GCA_013399055.1 Ramphastos sulfuratus
ATGGAGAGCGGCTTGGCCAGCTCATCTGCCAGCTCTCTCAGCACCCGTGGATGGATCCCATCCGGTCCCATGGACTTGTGGGTGTCCAAGTGGCTCAGCAGATCCCGAACTAATTCCTCATGGACTGCCAGGGCAACACACCGCTCCCTGACCCCATCACCCAGCTCAAGAGGCCACTTGTCCTGAACTCCTCCCTCCTCACTGTTAAAAATTGAGGCAAAGAAGGTATTCAGGACCTCAGCCTTTTCCTCATCTTCAGTTATGGCATTCCCATCCAGGTCCAATAAGGAGTGGAGGCTCTTCTTGCCCTTCTTTTTAGCATTGATAAATTTGTAAAAATGCTTTTTATTATCTTTCACAGAGGTGACCAGCTTAAGTTCTAACTGGGCCTTTGCCTCTCTAATTTTTCTCCTACATTTTTCTGGCAGCACGGCTTGTGGCACTGTATCAGTTGGTTGAGTCAGCAAATTTGGCTTTCTGTGCATTTCTTTCTGAAGTGCTGAATGTGTGATTCTAGCCTCCTTTTGTGTCTGCTTTGCTGCACATTGCTGTGATGGAGACGTGCTTGACTACGTACATTCTTTCACTTTGTACTGTCTGGCAGAGAAAGCTGGAGTTGGTTTTGGAAGTGTTGTTTTTATGGAGAGCCAAGGAGGTTAAGCCTTCCTGGAAATGAAAATGCTCTGATTTCTAGGTTGGTGATAACTGATTATAACTGTTGTTGTTTTGGTCTTTACAGAGAGACAAGAAGAGAAACTGAAGAATAACAACAGAGACTTGTCAATGGTGAGGAAATTAAAGGCAGTCCTGACTGCTGAAGATTTCACTCAGCTTTCCAGCAGAAAGACTGTTCAGCTGGCAGATGTAGCAGCTTTTCTACTGATAAGTCCTTCAGAATTGTCTGACTTCAGTATGAGCCACAGTTTTCCAACAGTCACTGCCTTGTCTCATGCTCAGCCTTACCTGTATTAATTTTTGTGATTTTTTTTTCCATGATGTTTTCAAAGTAGAGTTAATTTGTCCAACTTTCTCTGCTAAATTTTGTCTTCCTAATCATCTCCTGCTGATGGGTTGTATGGGCCTGAAGTGAAAAACAACCTGTGGGAGGTAACAGGACTATTCTTGACCTTTTTTTTTCCTTCTCCTTGAAGCAGCTCTTCACATCAGTGGTTCACTCTCTGGCAATCTTTGTACCCAGCTGTTCATTAACTTTTGCTTTGGGGGACTTCTTCAGTCACTTTTACAACTCCTTTGGCCTTTTGGGTATCTTCAATGATGCTGTACAAAGCCTGTTCTTAAGGGTGGGAGCTCACAGTGCCTGAGTGCAGGCCTGTTTTGATTGTCTCTGATCTTTCTACTTGCAGGTTCGGATGAAATCAATGCTTGCCATTGGCTTCTGCTTCACTGCCTTGATGGGAATGTTTAACTCCATGTAAGTATCAACTTTATGCATTTATCTTCAATTTTCTTTGTGAATGTATTCTCCAGCTTCTCTCTAGCACCTGAAGTGTTACAGTGATAGAGTCCCTCCGAGAACATGCACTAACCTGTAAAAAATAGATCAGTATTTCATCTGAAGATACAGTTGTGTGGTGACCACACACTTGTTCTGCTTAAGGAGCACTGCATGCTGAATGTAGTCAAATTAAACAATTTTAATTTAATCTAGATAACTCTAACACACTTTCTGCTTGTGAACATCATTAGGGTGGGTTTGGTAGATGTCAGGCAAGCAGCAACATTCTTCAGCTTTTTTGGCTTCACTATAATAGCATGACCAAAGAGTGCTGCAGCAAGCAAAACTGGGTCAGCTCTTTTGCCCTTAGAAAGGAGCTGTGACTGCAGAGTTTGTTGCTCTACTTAAGGTGATCAAACTCAAGATACCATCAGGTCCAGGCATGAACTGTAATCTTTATTTGTTTTTAAAAAAAATACTTGAGATACATTTAGTTTTAAAACAACAAAATAACATCAACTGGTTTGCATGGTTATGGACAGTTTTGTTCCAGCCATGCAAAACCGAAGGGCCCTGCTTGACTTTTAACACTTTAACACTCAGCCTTTTAAATGTGAACTTCCCAGAGTATGGATTAGTATAACTTCTGGGACAGTGCTTTATATCTGGGCAATGTATTTGTCCTGCAAAGAGGAGTTTACATTCTTGGGCGCCAGAACCTTTGGCCTCTGTGCTGGCAGTCCCAGTTGTTATTTTACTGCAGATCTGTGGGCTGATAAACTGCAATCAGGGGGTAACATAACAACAGAAGTGCCACTGTGTAGACTATTCATTCAGCTTAGTCAGACTTCAGCATCTAGCATTCTTTGGAATGCTGTGAATCTGAGCAGAGGAACACACTGCTAAAGAACCTTAAAATTTGGCTACAATCTTGAGTCACCGATGTCTCATGTCATTGCAGCCCTGAGCAGGGATGAAGTGCAACTGAGTCATGTGCGCAGCAACGTGGTGTCTGTGGAGGATTTGTATTGCTGCATCTGAGGCCTTCAAGTGCTTGCCTAGCTATTTGCGTGCAATGCAAACTTCGTCACCACCTCTGCCCCTCAAACAAACTTGAAAAACCTTAGAACACCACAACAAAGAGCCCTGCCCCCCCAAAAAAAACCCTAGCCCCCAGAAAAAACCCACTGTTCTCTGCCCACTTTCTGACATGAGAAAAGGCAGTTCAGAGTAGGCTGTGACTGACAAGTTTTACAGGACTCTAAGTTCATTAAGAGTTTTAGGAAGGAATTGGTTTTGGTTAAATCCTGTGGTTTCTTTTCCTCTAAGGCCACCACAAAGTTACTTGTCTCTTTCCTGTGTTGAAGATTCCTTCCCACAGAGGCCACACTACTAGACAGTTGATATGAAGCTTTTAGGCATATCTTCCCTTTAACTGCCTCTTTCCCTACAGGGAACATGAACAGCAGGAGTATCCAGAGAGCTCACTGAGACTTCTAAAGGAAACTGCTTTCTTGCTAATAGCTGCAGCTACTGAATTTAAAATCTAAAGATTTGTCTCTCTTGCCTCTGGGTCTAGGAAGTTAAATTTGCTCCTGGTCTCAGTAGAAGGTGGCAGGTGCATTTGTATATGAACAGCAGTTTTGGTGAGTTGAACCTGCACTGCCTGAAGATGCTGGGTTTGATGGAGTTAGTACTTACTTACTTACTGTCATTCTCTTGACATAGCATAAAGAGCAGCTGCTAGTGTCAGGAGCAAAGCACTTCACTTATGAATTCAAGAGGCTCTTAGGTTCCCTCCAGGAAGCTGATACTTCCAGGTCTTCCATGTGGGTGTGGTAGGAAATGGAGGAAAAGGGTGGCTCACACCTGCAGTGGCTGTAGCCTCATTTGCTTGCTTTTCCTGTTCTTGAATGAGTTAATTGCTCTGGGGGTCAAAAGGAGCGGGAATTGCATGGAAGTAGCATGATGTGCTGACCTTTGGACAAGTGACTATGCATACACTGCTGCTCCGTGGCTGGGCACCTCTGCCAAGTGCCAGCTTAGCCAAAATGGAAATTCCTGTGATGACTGGCTCTCTTTCTCAGTGCCAGTGATAATGGGGCAGCAGGGTGGACTGTGCTGGAAGGACACGTGTCAGGAAGGCTGGTTTAAACCCACACTGCAAAATGACAGCTGAAGATGAGCAGCTGAATGACTGTTGTGGCTCAGAAGGTAAACTTAGGGCAGTGAGATATGGAATCGCAGAACTTTAGAGGTTGGAAGGGACCTCCAGAGATCAAGTCCGACCTCCCTGCCAAGGCAGGATCATCACCCATGGTAGTTCACACAGGAATGCATCCAGGTGGGTTTTGAAAGTCTCCAGAGAAGGAAACTCCACAACCTCTCTGGGCAGCCCGTTCCTGTGCTCTGTTGCTCTCACTGTAAAGAAGTTTCTCCTCATGTTGAGGTGAAACAGTTTGTAGCCATTGCTCCTTGTCTTATTGCTACTGACCACCAAAAAGAGATTGGCCCCATCCACTTGAACTTAGCGGTGGTGGCCTCCAAGAAGATGGGTTTTCTCCCGGAGGAGAAATCAAGCTTCTCTGTGTCTCAATTTTCTCTTTTCATAAACTTATTAGTGCAATGAGTTCTCAGCCTTGCTCAGAGTCGTGCATTTCACTGTCCCTTCACGATAGCTGTGAAAACCTGTTGGAATTAAAAGCAGGTACCTTGGGGTGCTACTGATGAAGTACTTGTTATTGTCACAGCAGGAATAACGCAGAATTTTAAGCCACTGGGGGATGTTACAGGGAGATAAACATCCGTGCTGGGCTCTTTTGCCAAGCTGCCTGTGAGATGTAAACAAAGTTGGTGTGTGTTTGAGCTGTAGCTGTGTGAATGCATCTCCACAGGAAAGAACGCTCAT
The DNA here is from genome assembly GCA_013399055.1 of Ramphastos sulfuratus. Lineage (NCBI taxonomy): Eukaryota > Metazoa > Chordata > Aves > Piciformes > Ramphastidae > Ramphastos > Ramphastos sulfuratus. The sequence continues at coordinate 44,044 of WBNM01003778.1, forward strand.
TTAGGAGCTCTTGAAACAAGAAACACCTGTTAGAAAATCAGCACACGCAGAGAAAATAACATCCAGATATGCACATGCTGATGAGGCATCATACACGCTTACTTCAAAAGGTCAGGTCAGCTGTCTGGGTTGGGAGAAATCTTTGCAAACTATCCAGAATTCACACTCTGCTTGATGCCCTGGAATGTGGACCTGGAGGAGTTCCAGGAGTAGAATAGCTTGTTTGGAATACGCGGCATCATCCTGCCCCTGCACTACCTTTGTCTTCAGAGCTAATGCAGAGAAGGCTGTTGGTATCAAAAAGGATTCTGTGGATGGCTCTCTTGTGCATCCTGCTTGTGCTGCTCCAGAAAAGATTTATGTTCTGCTTAAAAAATTGCTTTTTTGCTTAGAGTCCATCTCCTTGCAGTAACTGCAGTACAGCAGGGTGATAGCCATCTTTTGTTCATCTGCTGACTGTGTTCTGGGAAGTGATCTGCTAAATTTGACTTTGCAGTAAAATGCAGCAGTAAACTGCAGAACACCAAGATTTTATGAACTGATAGCTTGTCTGAGTGATCACTTCAAGCACCATGAGACACTCTGTCTCTGACTATGTAGACCTGACAGTGTGGGCACCTAGCATAGCCTGTGTATAATTGGATGGCTTTGTGAGAGAGATACACTACACCAGGAAGGCTAAATATATATTCAGGTGGGCTGGAGAAGGCAGCGTAGAATTTTAGGCCTCTGTGTGGTCTTGTCTGCTCTGGTGGCCTGTTGGACATGTTCGCTTGCTCTTTCTTTAGCTAAAGACGCTTGTCCCAAGCCACAATCTCTCTTTCTGCTGTCTTCCAGATTTGATGGCCGAGTGGTGGCAAAGCTTCCGTTTATCCCCCTCTCGTACATCCAAGGTGTCTCCCACCGCAATCTTCTGGGTGAGGATTACACTGACTGCTCCTTCATCTTCCTCTACATTCTCTGCACCATGTCCATCAGACAGGTGAGTATCTTGCCATGTCGTGCATGCCTGGAGCAGGGAAAGCACATCTCCAAGAAGAATATTACTGCTATCCAGTTTCTCGTGCATGATCTTTGTCTGTCTGTGGTTTCCATGTCTGCCTTCGCTCTCATGCTTCAGATCCAAGGCAGCTCTATCTTGGGACTGTAAAAGCAGCCACTGTCCTGGATCGATGTGGAAGACTTTGACTTTGCACCAAGGTGCTGGGACAGAATGGGCAGAAAAGAGTTCCTTAGCCTTGTCTGATAGTTTTGTGGATTGGCATACCAAGAGATTATCTCTATTGGAAGTCAGCTTCTAAGTCCTTCTTAGTAATAGTGACTTTTACAGTAATAGGAGAAAAGTGTAGCATTGTCAGGGGAATCTTCCTCAGTGGCTTGAGCTTCTGTGAAGGTTCAATCAGTCCATAAATTTGCTAGGAAAGTGGAGAAAGGGATAAACCTGTTCTTCTGGCTTTGCGATTTCTGAGTTTGCTGACTGCTGTATTTGTTTCAGCCTTAAGAACTTCACCTTTGCTGTTGAGTCTCTTCCATTGTGAAGGACGTGACACAGAAAGGGGATATGGTATGGCAAGAGTAGGCTACACATAGCTCCCCAGGAAAGCTGGTTAGTCCCATCTTCAGAGTGGACAAGTGAGATGGATAAGGAACAGGTTACAAGACAGAGGTCAAAGAGTGGTGATCAATGGTGCCAGGTCCAGCTGGAGAGCTGTAACTAGTGGAGCCCCCAGGGATCAGTGCTAGGTCCAGTGCTGTTCAAATCTTTATCAGTGACATTGATGAGGGGACAGACAGACAGAATCTGCTCAGCAAGTTTGCTGATGACACCAAACTGGGAGGCTTGGCTGATACAGCTGAAGGCTGTGTGGCCATCCAGCAGGACCTGAACAGACTGGAGAGCTGGGCACAGAGAAACCAAATGAAGCACAACAAGGACAAGTGCAGAGTCCTGCACCTGGGGAGGAATAATAAACTGCACCAGTACAGGATAGGAGGTGATCTGCTGGAGAGCAGCCCTGTGGAGAGGGACCTGGGGATGGTGGTGGGTAACAAGATATCCATGGGACAGCAATGTGTTCCTGTGGCCAAGAAGGCCAATGGGATCCTGGGGTGCATTAAGAGGAGTGTGTCCAGCAGACCAAGGGGGGTTCTCCCCCTCTACTATGCCTTGTTGAGACCCCATCTTGAGTACTGCATTCAGTTTTGGGCTCCCCAGTTTAAGAGGGACAGGGATCTGCTGGAGAAGGTCCAGTGGAGAGCTACAAAGATGATTAGGAAACTGGAGCACTGCCTGATGAGGAGAGGCTGAGGGACTCGAGATGAGGAGAAAGTTCTTCACCGAGAGAGTCATTGACTACTGGAATGGGCTGCCCAGGGAGGTGGTGGAGTCACCGTCCCTGGAGGTGTTCAGGGTGGGTTTGGACGTGGCACTAGGTGCCATGGTCTAGTCTTGAGGTCTGTGGTAATGGGTTGGACTTGATGATCTTTGAGGTCTCTTCCAACCTTGCTGATACTGTGATAATGACCTGGGGCTTTTTAGTCTGAAGAAGACTGAAAGGAGATTTAATAAATGTCTATAAATATCTGAGGGCTGGGTGTCAGGAGAGGAGGGCAGGCTCTTCTCACTTGCTCCCTTGCTGTAGCACAGGAGGTTCCACCTCAACACAAGAGGGAACTTCTTTACTTCTTGAGCGACCTGTTCTAGTGGGAGGTGTCCCTGCCTATGGCAGGGGGTTGGAACTATATGATATTTGAGGTCCCTTCCAACCTAAACCATTCTATGATTCTATACTGCAAGGGTCACAGAGCACTGGAACAGTCTTCCCAGAGAAGTTGTGGAGTCTCCTTCTCTGGAGACTTTCAAGGCCTGTCAGGATGTTTTCCTCTGATCTGAGCTAGATTATTGCCCTACTCTGGCAGGTGGGTTGGACTCAATGATCTCTTTGGGTCCCTTCCAATCCTGTGATCTTTTGGAAAGGGAAGCCCCAGTGAGGATAAGGGAAGAAGTGCTGGTTCAGGGAGAATCACTACCAGCTTAAGTGGCAGAATGGCTGGTGAAGACAAGAGGACCTTCTCAGTGCAACTAGAAGTCCACTTTGCCACATTTTCCCCAGAGTGTGCTGAGAATAAATTAATAGACTCTGGGGGCTGGACAAATGCTGCTGCAACTAGTTGCAAATTATCTGCTCTTCTGTGTTTATATTTCCTTTTTCTTTGATTCACTTCCTGCATTCTGGCTGCTTTTCTCCTTGACCGGCTTGTTGCTTTTTCTCAGGGGGTGACTTAGAAAAGCTTAAAGTAGATCAGCAAAGGGAAGTGGTCTGTTGTGCCAGCAGCTGTCAGAAGTTTGGATGAGTTTGATGACGGCAGCTTAAAATTAGGGGGTTCCTTTAGTCAGAGAGTGCACACTAGTGAATCACATTCTCCATAGACTTCTGTATTGGGTCCTTGTAATAAAATGGATCTGTCTTACCTGTGTGAAAGCAGATAATGAATCATAGAGTAATTCATGTTGAAAGGGTCACCTGGAGGTCATCTCTGGCCCACTGCTCATGCCAGGTAGGCCCAGGTACAGAATACCAAAAGTCAAGGGCTTCCTCATTCTCTTTGCTGCCAGACAAATCTTGTTTAATCACACAGTATAAGCAAGGTTGGAAGAGACCTCAAAGATCATCAAGTCCAACCCATTACTACAGACCTCGAGACTAGACCATGGCACCAAGTGCCACATCCAAATGTGCCTTGAACACCTCCAGGGACGGTGACTCCACCGTTGCGTTTCTCAGTAACTGAAGCAGTGTTTCCTGCTTTGAAAGGGACCTTAAAGATGCCTAGTTCCGAGTCTCCTGCCATGGGCAGGGAACTCCCACTAGACCAGGTTACTTAAAGCCTCATTCAGCCTGGTCTTAAATGCTTCACATGAGACTTCTCTAGCTCTTAGTATCATCTTCTTGAATTCCTGGGATGCTGTGATCTGATGCTGTTCCTTCAGGCAACCTTACATGACTCTTCTCTGTGTTGCTCAGCTGTTACATGGAAAGTCCTTTCTTTCCAGTAACTAAAAATCACCATCAGCAGGAATTTTCTGCACCATTGGCTTGATGGGGGAACTCCCTTGCTGAAAAAGTCCCCGTGGATTGATTTATTTTTGTCCCAAAATAGAACTGTGTTTAGTTCTAGTTGTGGGTGTTTCCTGTTGTGAAATCAGTAGACAGGATGAACTGAGTGGTGGTCCAGTCTGATTCTGGGCAGAAATGCTTAGCTGCTTGTAGTGAGTTGGGCTTTCAAGAGGAATTCTGGGAGAAAATCATTTACCCTTGTTCTTGAGAGTTCATGGTGGTGGCCCTGTGGAGGCAGAAATTACCTTACTGCTTTGGGAAAGAGCGGCTTTGCTCTGAAGTGTCAGGTTGCAGTCTTCATAGTGCTGCCCTATCTACATCACTAACTATACCTTCTGACCTCCAGGTGTTGGGCAGATCAATTTCTTCCTCCTTGCTACACAAAGGGAAGGGCAGAGACCAGCCACATCAGTGTGTGCAAAAGCTCAGAGCTGAAATTGTGGTAGCTGGCATCCTGCTCCGCCCTTTGTTACTGCTTGAAGAATCTTGGGTGGTAACAGCATTGGAGAGAGGACTTTGAAGGGCTGTGAGAGGCCTGATGGGACAGGGGAAGAAAGTAATTAAGGACTTAAAATGGTGCCAAAGACTTGCTTTTGGTGCTTTCAGTGACAGCTTCGTGGCCCTTTATGTTTTGTGTGCAAAAGGGGAAATCTCACCAGGTCAGCTTCAAAACAGCTGCTAGCCCAAAGCAGGAGAGCAGATGTGGGAGTTGATGTCTGGCTTGATGCTGCTGACACAAGAGGAGGAGGAGTGGATACGTATCAAAAGTCAGAGAAGATGTTGCAAACAAGCTAAGGAAACCTCAGCCTTCCCTTAAATCTGAGAGCTGCCTGTGAAGGGATCAAAGGCAGGGAAGAGAGATATCCCTGTGGAGGAACTCCTGCGTGCGTGAAAAAAAGTGACCTGGAGGGAAATGCAAGGGAATACGTGAGGGTGGGGAGACTAACTGGATGGTAATTAAACTGACATTAGTGGGATGGGCAGCATCAGGCAGTCTATTCATGTGGTCCTCAGGCATGTGAGGGTGTTAAACTCTTCAGACACTGACTGGGAAGCTTGCTGCCTGTGACCTGGCCAGCATCTCCCAAAATAGTCAACTCACCGTGAGTAACTTCCTTTGCGCTGTTCCCAGCTATCCCTGGCACGTAAATCCTGTCCCCTAGTTCCTCCTGCCTTCCTGTTTGGAGAGAGGAGGGTTGCTGGGAGAGACCTTCCAAGGGTCCTTGAGCTATTGGGTTTCAGCTGGGAAAGTCTGCTGCTGGGCTGGGTGGGAGGCATAATTTCAGTGTTACATCCTCTGTCCCTACTCCTGTCTCTGAGCTCCCAGCCTTCACCTGTGCTGTTTGTGAAGAGAAATCTGCTGCTGTTCCTCAGGCGTTTGCTGGTCTTCACTTCCCTTTCACATGTCTGAACTGTTAGATTAGGCTGCTCCTCTCTGAAATATCTTCCCGGGGGAAGGGGAGCCAACAATTATCCCTACTTCCAGGACCGCACTTTCCCACGCAGTCTGGGCTTGGAGCCACTTGTTGCCTTGTGTTTGAAGCCCCTTCTGGGTTTGAGGACAAAAGCAGAAGCAGCTCCTGTCCTTCCTGCAGACATTTAAGGAAAGTTCAGGAGACCTCAGATGAGAAATTTGGATCCTTAGTCTTCCCTTCCTGCTCCTGAAGATGTTTGTCTCGTTTGTGTTGGAAGTAGACTCTACAGGATTCCTTGTGCAGTGTAGCCCACAATGGACAGAACAGATTTCTTCTGGACCCTGCCCAAGCCCTGATGTTCCCAGCGATGTAGGCTTCAGGATTGCTGTCCAGCATAACTTACTTTACAACTAGTGCAGGAGGCTACCTGCCTTCCATAGCAAGGAGAGGACTGCTGTGGAAAGTTGGACTCCATGATCTTAAGTTCTCCAACCTAAATGATTCTGTGTTAATGCTACAAGTGACTGAAATCTTGACTCCATAAACAGACAGGCTGCCTTCTCTCTTTCTCTCGGGACAGCTCAAGCAGATGGAGTAAACTGCAGCACCATAGTTCTCTACATTCTTGATAGTTCAAGCACCAGGCAGGAGACAGCACATGCTTCCTTGCTTCCATGGATGCTCTGTTAGGATCTCAACCACCAGTGAGCCAGAGTCAGTACAATGCTAGTAGGATCCCGGTCCTGACTGCTGCTGACTCTCTAGCACCCTCTGGTGTTGCTGACTTTGTCCCTTACCTGCTTCTCTTCTCCTTTCTCTATTTCTAAGGATGCCCTGAGAAGAGAAACCAGTCAAAGGAGTATCCCACAGTGAAATGCTCTTATATTCAGTTGCTGAATATCAGCCAGTGGCTAATTTATGTAGACCATGGCCTACATCTGATGTGATTCCTTTTGAAGTGTTCCCCTGCTTTACTTACATGTTTGTCTTTTGATTGAAACCTTCCTTTCCATAGTCTCCACCATTTCTTTTAAATTTAGCTATTGTGGAATTATGAAGCTCTATCTGCCTTTTTTTTTTTTTTTCCTTCAGTTTGTTTTCCTTCCATGATCAAAAAGTCCAAGAGCCTTATGACCTTGTTATCTGACCTATCCTGACAGCTATTTTGGAGAGGACACTCAGATTTTAAGAGAATCCTCCTTCCTCCTTTTGTTGTCTCAATAGCCAGGATTCAGTTGGTGACATGAGGAGGACACAGTTGTTTTGTTTTGCTTTTTTTTTCTTTCCTTTGCGACAGTTGTCTCGGTTTTGCCAGCAGGGCAGGAGCAGCATCTTGAGCTGTAGTTGTTTACAGTAAAGGATGAAACCGGAAGAACTGATGTCTCTGTAGCTGCACTGTTGCAAACTTTAAAGGGAATTTCACACAAAAATCACTAAACCCATCAAATTTAAAAGTTCCACCGTCAGTTCTTGGATGATGCTTTCCTTGTTTGTTGTTTTCCACTGAAACACCCTGCTCAGATGCAGATGAGGTCATCCCAACAGTCAGTTTGGGGCTCTTACTACATATGTCCTGTTAGAGTGCATGTCTTCACCAAACCATTGTTCTGTGCATCAGTGGCTTTCATGTTCATTCTGTGCCAAAACCTCTGACTTGAATTTGGCACACGCTCTGGCTTGCCATCTTGCTGGCCCAAATTCTGGTTGCATTAGGAGGGAGCCTTCCTTGTCAACTTGCAGACCCTCAAGCTCTGGTGACCACCACCAACAGTGGTTTCTACAAAAACTGCTTTGGTTCTGCCTCTGAGCAGATGCTAAGAACCTGCTTCTGAATGTGCTCTGCAATGAAATTGCAAAGACATCAAGGTACCTGACAGCTGACTGTGGTGTGCAGCTGGAGGTGAAGAACCCTCAACCAAAATGTGAATTTAATGATCAGAAGGCACTTGCTGAGGATGTGAATGGCCCAGCTTGAACTGTAGCCATTACAGAGCATTGGCTGAATCTGTGCTCAAGGTATGTATAGGACAGAGGTCCAGTATATAGTAGGAGGTTGCTACGGCTATGTGGGTGAGAATCTGTTGCAACTAGAGGGAAGGTTGTACTTGTACTACTACTTCTTCTTTGTCTCCTTTGTCATGGTCTGATGCTACCCTGCCCTTCCATTCTTGTTTTTGCAGAACATCCAGAAGATGCTTGGTCTTGCTCCCTCCCGGGCTGCCACCAAGCAAGCAGGTGGCTTCCTTGGGCCACCACCTCAGGCAGGGAAGTTCTCCTAAAGCAAAGTTACAGCCTTCATGAAAGATCTGACCAGTGAAGAAGACTGCCTTTGGGAGGTAACAAAGATGAGATTCTGCATGAGGCTCCACACGTCAAAAACCAGCCTAATGCAGTATTTGCCACATTCTTGAAGACATCTTCCATTTGGAGTATTCTACCAGCAGTTGTTTGCTCATCAAACTGAGAAAGTTCTCAGAAGATAACTTGACTCTCTTGTTTCTGGTGTTTTTGAGAAATAAATGGCATGGGCATGTTTATTTGGATGTCTCTTAATTGTGCTGTGGGACAAGCAGAAATACATTGATGTAGTGCAGTTGATTTAGCGTGCAGCATGGAAAAGAACTTGGAGAGCAAGAGTGAAATCTGCAAAGTAGACAATTGGGAAAATGGTGAACAATCATGCTGTGAGGCAGGGAGCCAGGCAAGTAGGTGTGCTTAGTTCTCCCCTTGCAGAACTTCCAGTGTGGAGGGTGAGGTGTTTTGTTGGCTCAGGTGACTGCAGGAACCTGCCCCTGTGCCAGGCTGTCCTTGGAGGTGGCAGATGTTTCTGGATGTACTTATTGTCTGCCTGCATGTTCCTGGCAGAGCACAGCCCCGCAGATTTTTATGGCATACAGCTTCTGTAGAAGTTGCTTGCTTAAGCAGAATCTGCTCAATTACAGGGGCAAACTTGGCCTTCAAGTGTGAGTGAACTGTTCAGTTATCTCAGTACTATCTATGCTGCTGAACCCTCTGTTGCCTGAGTGGTTGTGACAGCAGCATTTCTGTTAATGCTCCTCACTTGAGTGCTGAACAGGCTGATCATCAGCATGCCTCTTAAACAGCTTCCTCCTTGGGCCAGAAAGCTCCCCACACTGTTTTCTGCCTCACCAGGTAACTGTCTGGATCAGCCTTGCTCGCTGGAACCTACTTGCCTTGTTTAGGAGGGGTTAATAAATGCTGCTGCCACTCAGGTGAGGCTGGCAGACTTCCTGAAGCAGGCAGTGTCCTGAGGGGACATTGATTCCTTGCTGCTGTGACCAGAGGTTAGTCATGTGGTAGTTTTGACTAAGTGCATGGTGAAGGGATAAATGTTTAACACCTGATGTCAGCATGGAGCATGTGCAATGCCATATTAAATACTCAATAGTGGGTTAATTCTCACTAATAAGCCTATAAAGATGCCCCATGATTATTTAGAGATAGATCATGAGTGTAGAACTTCTGTTCAATGCTCTACCTCTCCAAAATGAATATTTGCCAGGTAAACGTAAGCATCTACTGCACACTGCTGCTGCCTGGCTCTAAAGCTGCATTTTTTTTTTCACTTAATGCTGTGTCTGCCTAGTTGCAACCTTCCTTTGCGAGCAGCCCCTGTATTATAATTCCTGTTTCCCTTAAGTAGCCTCTCAAGAGTCTGATCTCACAGAGAACCCAGAAACAGCTTGGTCTGTTACCTGCATGGACCAGCACCCTGGATCAGCCTTTCTGAACTAGTTAGTCCTGTAGCATATGGCTGTTGGATCCAACAGGATCCAGCTAAGACAAAGATGGTGAAGGGTCTACAGAACAAGTCTTAGGAGAAGCAGCTGAGGAACCTCATTGCTTTCTACAACTACCTGAAAAGAGGTTTTAGTAAGTGGGGATCAGAAAATCACAGAATTATTGAGACTGGAATAGACCTCTGGGATCAAGTCCAGCCTATGACCTAACACCACCACATGAACTAGACCACTAAGTGCTACATCCTGTCTCTTCTCTCTAGTATCAGGTGATAGAATGAGAAGAAATGCCCTGAAATTGTGCCAGGGGAGGTTTAGGTTGGATAGTAGGAGAAAATTTCTTTACTGAAAGGATAGCCAGGCATCAGAACAGGCTGCTCTGGGAGGTGGTGGAGTCACTGTCCCTGAAGGTCTTCAAGAAACCTGTGAATATGGCACTTGGGGACATGGTTTAATGACTATGGGGGGCTTAGGGAGATAGTTGGATTTGATATTGGAGGTCTCTTCAAACCAAAAAAAATTTATGATTCTATAAGATAGCCAAGATAGCAAGATAGCTCAATAGCAAGCTGCACCTTAATGGCTTCAGACATGTTGTGTGATACAGTAATCTCCCCTCCTGCTGTGAGAAATTCTGCTCTCTGCCAATCTGGTTACATCATACCAGGCTTTGTCACCTGGGGAGTGAAGCATTTGTACATCTAAATGTTACCTGAAAATTACTGATCTGTTGCTTTCTGCTGTCACTTGTTTGATACAGTACGTCCCTGGGCATTGTTAATCACAATAAGGACCTGAGAACAGCTTTCTGATGCTCAGACGCTAAGAATTCTGAATTAGGCGAATCATAGAATGGTGGGAATTGGAAGGGACCGCTGGAGATCGATTCCACCCTCCCTGCTAAAGTGGGGTCACGTCTAGGTGTGTTTTGAATCTCATCAGAGGAGCGTTCACAACCTCTTTGGACAGCCTGGTCCAGTGCTCCAGCACCCTTATAGGAGAGTTTTTCCTAATGTTGAAATGGAACCTCCTGGGTTCCAGTTTGTCTCCCTTGTCCTGTCACTAGGCATCACTGAAAAGAGCCCAGCCCCATCCTCTTGCCCCCCCCACTCTTTAAATATTCATCAGATCCCCTCCGGGGTCCCTTTGGGCAGGACATACTACCTCCGAGTCGCCAGGGGGCCCCCGAGCTCGGGGCAGGGCGCAGGTCCGGTGCCGGGCGGGGCGGGTCGCGGCCCGGAGGTAAAAGGGCCCCGGTGGAGGACACAGTTGCACGGTCTGTCGCGTCCCATTTTCCTCACGGGCTACGCACTCCCGTGGGCTTTTTTACATCCCCGACGGCCCAGCTGATGCTGGCTCGATCCCAGCTGCCGAACCTCCTACCCCGTCTCTGCTCCCTCCGTACCAGCCTCGCCATGAGCAGCGTTACCGGCACCTTCACCAGCAACCAGCCCCTCAACTACCGGGCGGGCGCCCGCGTTCAGCCCATAGACGGCGGCCAAGCGGAGGAGGTGTATGAGCCGGCCACAGGTTCGGCAGAGCGGGGTCTGGGAGGTCGGACCCGGGCTGAGGCGTGGGGACGTATCCGAGAGCCGCCTTCGTGCAAGGACCGGGCTCGGCTTCAGCTGGCTGCCCGCGGGTGCCTGCAGGCTTTGCTGGCTGCGTTTTGCCTGCTGCAGCGCAGCTCCACCGCCAGATTTCTTAGCAGAAATCCGCTCTGGCACGCACGCAGCTCCGAGTCCCGTTTTACAAGGGTTTACATGGAAAAGACAAGGGATAATAACGGGTACTCCTGGGGCGATTCCTTTTGGACACGAGAGGATATTTTTCCACAATGAGAAGTCATTGGAATAATCTCCCCCGGGAAGCGGTGGAGTCCCCAGCACTGGCAGCTTTTAAGGTTCAGCTGGACAGGCTGCTGGGCCAGCTTATCTAGACTGTGGTTTTGCCAAGAAAGATTAAACCAGGTGATTCTGGAGGTGCTTTCCAACCTGCTATTCTATGGAAAAAAAAAAAAAAAAAAGAGTGGTGCTTGAACTTGGCAAAGCCATGAGCAAAGGCCATGGTTGAAACATTCCTAAAATTATTAGGTTGTTTTTGTTTTGTTTGTTTGGTGGTGGTTTTTTTTTTAAAGTGGAGGTACTTAGGTTCCAGCAGAATCACTTCAAGAAAGAGTGTTTAACTGCGTTGAGTAATGTATAATAGAGACCTGAAGCTGGTGGTAGAAATATAACAAACTCCAATGGGAAATGGAGGAGCTTTGTAACAATTTGAGCTAATTAGTAATGGGATCGTGACTGTGGAGAATGGCAGAGCTTTTAATTCAGAGCAGCTGAGTTGCAGCAGCTCTTCTGTAGCCAAATACAAGTTGCTGGGAACTGTAGCATGAAGTTCTGTAGCCTGGTCTAGGTGGGTGGACTGAAATCTTTGGGGTTTGGTGCAAGATAAACCATACTCTTTGCCCCTTTTCTGAGGTTTCCCGTTTAAAATGTGCCCAGGTCGTGTGATATGCAAGCTGCTCTGCTCTGGGGAGAAGGAGGTCGACCTGGCTGTTCAGAGTGCAAAGGCTGCCTTTAAAATATGGAGTCAAATGTCCGGCATGGAGCGCAGCAGGGTGCTGCTGGAGGCTGCCAGGATTATCCGGGTATGGTGCAGGAGCTTGCCTCTTTTGGAGAGGGCTGGTTTGACCTCTGAGCTTTCCTGAGAGTTAACGTAGTGGTTGGGGGCTTCCAGCAGAACTTTGAGGCCTCCAGGAGGAAGTCAGGAGTTAAACCCCACCTTTGACCAGAGGAGACAGTAGGTTGCCTTGGGCAGGGCTTTGATCTTATCACTAAAGGCCAAATGTGTACCTTTTCTGCTTGGTTCTGTTAGAAGACATAAACCTGAAGCCATCCAGTCAAGCTCTTGCAGGTCTGGTTTTCTTTCCTCAAGTCCAAAGTTTACCTTTCCCCGCAGGCAGTTTCAAAGCTGAAGTTGCATAACTACCACATTGCTGAACTTGCAGCTTGTTGGATGCTGTTGCCACATGAGTGGAATGTATCTTGTTTTAGGCATAAAAAAAAAAAAGGAAGAATGCTGTTTTTTTGTCTTAGACAGCAGATAATACACAGGGAAGGGATACAAACAAGCTGCTCTATCACAGACTGCTCTGTGAGATAATGTGTTCTTGGACATCAGAACTAATCCCCATGGAGGCACAGAGCTGTAAGAAAACAGACCTCTCCCAGTGTGGATATGTGATGAGAAAACTGGCTTCTTTTTTTCTGCCAGACTTCTGCAGCAGGGCAATATTCCTGCCTGGGAGACGGTCTGTTAACGGATGCTTCCCAGCTGCGTTGCTTCATCCTTCACTGAGTGCTCTGCTTCCATTTTGCTCTTGCTGTTTGCTTTTCCTCCCAGCTTAGTTCTGTGAATTTAATCGTTGTTTGCCCACTGCCTTCTCAGTTCAAGTTTGCTCATCTTTTAGACAAGCAGCGATGTTAAACAAGATGGGACTGGCAATGAACCCCAGCAGCTGCCTCTTTGACCTTCCCCTGTGCTGGGAAGCTGATAACTAGGAGCTGGGACTCTGCTTTTCAGACATGACAATTTCTCAGGGGAGAGCCTCGCTTGGCACTTGAGTGCTTGAGAAGCAGCTGTCTCCTTGTTCTACTGCATGCTTCTCTAATGCATTGTCACTGTGCCTTGCCTCTCACAGGAACAGAGAGATGAAATTGCCACCTTGGAAACCATCAACAATGGGAAATCCATCTTTGAAGCCAGAGTGGACATCGACATATCCTGGCAGTGCCTGGAGTACTATGCAGGACTGGCAGGATCTCTGGCTGGTGAGAATGGCACTGGAGCTTGCCCTTCACCCTGTCCTGTCGCTTGTGTTCCCTGGTAAATTCCATGGCTCAGGACCATCTTTGCTGGTGATTTCTCTAAGAGATGGACCACTCCCTTTCCTGGGGATCTTCAAAGGATTTTTGGAGCTCTCTACCTAATACTGCTGTGCTTTGTGGGCACTTGTACACCTTCTGGGAGCTTGCTGGGCTCAAGAGCCATGTGTATCTTGTTACCAGTCAAAGCCAGTTCTGGCCCCTGAGGCTCTGATGAGACAGGAAGGGGCTCTGCTCTCCTCTGCCTTCTGGCTGTTTTTCTTCTTTGCAGGTGAACACATCCAGCTTCCTGGGGGATCCTTTGGGTACACACGAAGAGAGCCCCTCGGGGTGTGTGCTGGGATTGGAGCCTGGAATTACCCTTTCCAGACTGCCTGCTGGAAGTGTGCCCCAGCCTTGGCTTGCGGTAATGGAGTCTCTGCTCACACAAGCTTCTCTTCTTCTAAGCCTGTGAGGGAGAGTGATTTGAGGGATCAGGTTTAGGATTACATAAAAGGAGGTGTTGCAAGAGTATCAGAACCTTCAGGCTGTTACCTTGGCAGGAAGGGAAAAGAAATGGAAGTGAGAACACAGCAGATGCCAAGGGTGTGGGAGTGCATCAGAGAAAAGGCTGATTCCCTGGCTTTATATCAAGGAAGGTCTCTGGAGATGCCTTAAGTGCAGGACCAGCAGCCCCATCTCTAGCCGTTCCCAGTAGACAGGTGTAGTTCTTTCCTTTCTCTGGTTGTAGTGTTCAGCTGAAACTTTCCTCCTCTCTTGGGGGAATCTCCTGGGATCTGTCAAGACAAACTTGTTTTGTGGGGTGGGGTCTTGTTTGTTTGATCTTTTCCTTAATCCCACCTTGCCTCTGCATTCCTCTAGGCAATGCCATGGTCTTCAAGCCTTCTCCCTTCACCCCTATTACAGTGGTGAGGCTGGCAGAGATCTTTACAGAGGCTGGTGTGCCCAAGGGGCTCTTCAATGTGGTGCAGGGTGGAGCAGCCACAGGCCAGTTGCTCTGTCATCACCCAGATGTGGCCAAAATCTCTTTCACTGGCAGTGTGCCAACTGGCAGCAAGGTAAAGGCACCTTCATCCTGGGGAACATGAGAGATCTGTAGTGTCAGCCCTTATGGTGCTTGAGCTTTTGTGCTTGAGGCTTGTAAAGATGGTGTGCAAGTTGGCATTTTTGGGTGGGAGCCAAGGAGCTCACATGTACCGGGTTGCACTGAGGCTCCAGTTAGCCTTCTGAGCATGGGCTGGGGCACTCTGTCCTTCCAGAGAGGTCCCTTTGTCATCTCCATTTGTTTATCTCCTGGTTGAGCTGCTACAGTGAGTGTCTGTGTTTGTGGAGAGGAGGGTATGTAACAGAGAGCAGCACTAGGAAAGCCTCTGAGCATTTCCAGCAGTAATAGTTCAGTTTAGCTGCATACAGCCTACTGGCTTTAAGCAAGAGGTTAGTTTCTGTGAACTTCTTACCCTCAATTTGTTCTTCAGAAAATGAAAAGTCACTGAAGAGACTTTTAGAAATCTGTTTTCAAAGAGGGGAAGTGTTGCCCCTTGACTACTCCCTACACATACACCTGTGGGGTGCAGTGGTACAAATGCAGTTACAGCTGCTCTCAGCTTACACTGACCATGGGACTCCTGCAAGTGACTCTCCAGGTTTTGTTGCTTTTATTTTCATGAAAACAAACCCCAAACCCTCTGAGATTGTCCCCAGTCTGAACTAAATACACCTGGGAGATGCAGCTTACCCTTCATGCTGCTTCTGTTGCTGGTGAAGGGCCCTGCAGGCACTCTCACTTTGGGTGTTTGTTGCCTGCCCATATTAGCCTCACCTATGCCAGTGTCTCACTTGCCTCTTCTATCTTTGTTTCCCTCAGATCATGGAGATGGCAGCCAAAAGGATCAAACCAGTCACCCTGGAGCTGGGGGGCAAATCTCCTCTGATCATCTTTTCAGACTGTGACATGGAGAATGCCATAAATGGAGCCCTCATGGCCAACTTCCTTACACAGGGTGAGGTATGTGTCTGTGGGGCAGGAATGGCCCTCCCCAGTCAGTTGGGATGGTTTGAGATGGGGCAGCAGAGCCAGTCTGTGGCCTTCCGTAGTGAGGGATGACCTGAAGTTCCCATCCTGTCACATACTTCCCTGTATAGTGTGAGAAGTGATCAGAAAGGGATGCCTGGGCCAAAGCCTGTGCAGAGCATCACAGCAGTGTGCACCATGGGTGATGCCCTGTTCTTCCTAAAAGTGGAGCCTAACACCCACTGCCCAGCTCAGCAGCCACTTCTGTGCCCTGGGCTCCAGTCTGGCAAAAAGATCAGCAGAAACTGTGCTGATGTCCTCTGGAGCAGGTTCCAGTCAGGTGTGCTCAGCTGCAGCCCTATGGAACTATGTCCATCCTGGATTTGGGATCTTCACGTGTGCTACAGGTTTTTCTCTGCCAGATTGGCTTACCAGGGTTGTGTCTGGGAACTGGAAAGTCAACTCAAGTTCTCTTCTGCTGGTGACTTTTTTTTGCCACCTAGTGGCATCAGGCCCAGCGTGGCCTGTTGAGTGTAGTCATTAGCAACAGGGTACTCAAGTCATCCTTGTCCCCAAGCTGTGGAGAGGCTTTTCTGAGAGCCTCTGAGGCAGAGCCCAAGCAGGGAAGGGCTGTGGAGCGGTGTGTCCTGTCCTGAGCAGCCTGTCCTGTACCCCAGGTGTGCTGCAATGGCACACGGGTGTTTGTGGAGAGGAAGATCCTGGATGTCTTCACAAAGGAGGTGGTGAAACGCACTCAGAAGATCAAAATTGGGGACCCTCTTCTGGAAGACACACGGATGGGAGCCCTCATCAACCAGCCCCACCTGGATCGTGTCCAGGGCTTTATCAAGCAAGCAAAGGAACAGGTGAGGTTGTGAAACTGCCCTGAAATATCTGTCTTGTTAGACATACAGGCGAGCAGCTGCTTTCCTGCCCCTTTCCTGCCTTCCCACTTGAGCTGTTTTTTCTGTTGTGGTTGAATTACTTGATAGGTGTCTTGGGCCACTAGATCAAAAAAGCTCTGTCACCTTCAGTACTCATTCAGAGGTGTGCCCTAGTGCACATCTGAATGAGCATTGAAGGTGACAGAGTTCTTCATGTTCTCATACTGACAAGTTTTAGAGGTTGTGAGATACCCAGTATGGAAGTGTATAAAATGGAACAATGCTTAATGTTAGGGCTGGTTCTAAGTTCTGATGACATCTTCATGCTTGGCTGTCATCTCACTTAGGTTCCAGTTTTGTTGGTTGGAGAAAGAGTTTACTAAAGTTCAAAGGCCAAATTGCCAGGCTGCTGGAGAGAGTCTCTGTAAGAGCAGTAAGATCTACCCAGGCCCTTCTGGTTTTCCTCTAGGCTTTACTGAAAGGTGTAAATGTTTGAAGGTTTGAAATCTCAGCACTAGGTATGTAGTTGGGTGTAGGTAATGTGGGGATGGGCTGGAGAAGGGGAACTATGAGTGAGAGCCAGGAGGGCTAGACAGAGGCTTGGAAAGAGGGAGAAGGATGTGAGAATTGTGGGAAATGACAGAGGGAAACCCTATCTTTGAAGCAGGGCATTTGCTGGAGGTAGGTGTTTCTTGCCAGGTGGTGTGTGAAGGGACTGCCTGACTTGCTGACAATGGAATTCATAGAATGGTTTGGGTTGGAAGGGACCTTACAGATCATCTATTTCCACCCCCCTGCCATGGGCAGGAACACCTTCCAGTAGACCAGGTTGCTCAAAGCCCTATCCAGCCTTGCCTTGCACACTTCCAGAGAGGTCACATCCACAGCTTCTATGGGCAACCTGTGCCAGTATCTCACCAGCCTCATGGTGAAGAATTTCTTTGTAACATCCAGTCTAAATCTGCCCTCTTTCAGTTTAAAATTTACCCCTCATCCTATCACTACACTCCCTGATCCACACTTGGTGAAAAAGTAGAAGTTAGTGTGATGCCAGCTAAGGATCTGCTTCTAGTTTTAATTGCTTCTCTCCAACCTGCACTGGCTCTTGTGGTGCTTGCACCCGCAAAATAGTGCTGCTTGGACTTCAGGATAGGATCCTTATCTTTCAGTGATGCTGTGTCAGCATTTGTGAACTGGGAAAACAACAGAGGGAGCACAGGCATGGTTTGTTTGACTGTCAACCCAGCAGGGAGTAGTGACCTGCCAGAGCTGCAGCAGCTGAGTGAGATGCTCCTGGAAGTGCCTGCCTTAACTTTCTGCTTGGTGCCTTTTCAGGGAGCAGAGGTGCTGTGTGGTGGAGACCTGTATGTGCCAGATGACCCAAAGCTGAAGAATGGCTACTACATGCGACCCTGTGTGTTAGGTATGATCCTTCCTGGTCATGGTACTGTAGTCTTGTGTAGATGTTATGAAGTTCCTTCTAGAGAAATCCATGCTCAGCATAACCTGTCTGTGTGCATGTCTGCAGTGTGCACAGGCGCTCTCATGGGTTTGCTAGAGAGAGATGGGGCCCCCAAGAACTGTGTCCAGAGAAGTGTCTGCTGTTGGAAAGTCTGGCAGGGCACAGATGGTGCCCTTTCTGCCTTGGGAAGTTGGATGGGACTTGCTCCTCTCCTAGCCAAGTCTGGGGGGGGCCTGTGCAGTGCTGAGTGCTGTCTCCAAGGCTGTGGGCTGCTGAATGCACAGGCTGTGCCTCTAGCTCTTCCTCCTGAAGCACCTGTATCTGCCTTGCTCCCAGGGAAGTGCAAGGATGACATGACGTGTGTGAAGGAAGAGATCTTTGGGCCTGTTATGTCCATTCTGCCATTTGACACTGAGGAAGAGGTCCTGGAGAGAGCCAACAACACCAAATTTGGCCTGGCAGGTGGTGTCTTCACCAGGTAGGACTGGGTAGCATGGTGTGGAAGCAGTCTAGGGAGGAAAGGAGAAAGGAAATAGTGCAGCAATTTGCTGCTCCTGCTGCGTTGCTTGGCACAGGCGTGGATATCCTCTCCCAGAAAAACTGGAGCTAGGGTCTGCCAAAAGGGAACTTTGTAAATAACTGCACATCTCTCAGTTTTTCCTGAAGGGTTAGGCAGGCCCAGCTGTCCATCACATTCCTTCCAGCCTGTGCTTGGCCTGCTGCCTGTCTGCCTGCATCTCCAGAAGTCCACCAGGAGCCTGCCATGCCGCTGAAAGCTCACAAAGATGACTGCTGGCTGCTTGCCATAGTCTGCTCTGCTGATGTCCTTGTACTGCCCTCTCAAATCAAACACAGCATTGAGTGTCCTTGGGAATAGGGGCTACATGCTTTGAGCAGGCAGAGTAGGGCAGACTGGGCTCCAAAATCCACTGTGACCTGCCAGCCTTTCTGTATAGGTTGTTATCTGGCAGGGAGTGGGAAGGGATCCAGCTGAACTGCACTTTTCCTGCAGGGATATCCAGAAGGCTCACAGGGTAGTGGCTGCTCTCAAGGCTGGGATGTGCTTCATTAACAACTACAACGTCAGTCCTGTGGAGCTGCCTTTTGGAGGGTACAAGGCATCAGGTGAGCTGTTTGACCTTCCCTGATATGAGAACGTGCCAGTGAAGGGGAGTATGCATGGTACCTGGAGCTGTGTCCTCACTTCTGGCTCATCCCTGCAGGGTTTGGCAGAGAGAATGGGCGGGCAGCCATCGAGCACTACACACAGCTGAAGACTGTCTGCGTGGAGATGGGCAATGTGGAGTCTGTGTTTTAGTGGTTCTGGGTCTCACTCAAGGGAGCATCAGCCAGTCCTTGCCTGTCAGCCAGAGATGTGGATCATTTACATAGTAATAAAGTGCTCTAAAATTGTAAGTGCCTGGGGGAAGATGGTGCTGGAGTGGGTCCTGCCAGGGGGAATGTGTATGCAGGGCTGGGGCTGTGGGCCTGCCCTGTCCTGTCTGGAATAAGGTGGAAACCTTAGAGAGTAAGAGGCAGCAGCAGTTTATGCAGCTATGTAGGCGTTAACAAATTTTCATCAGTGACAGAGGCCTGGCCCACCCTGCTGCCTGCCTTGAACTCCATTGCCTTCCACCTTCAGTCAGCTTGGATCATGACGACTTAGCATGTATGAGCCCATGAAGTTCATACACAGAAGCTCTTTGAACGTTGATACCATGTAGCTATAAGCTCTGACTGTACAAGACTTAAGGGTAGGATTGTTTATTTCCTCTAGCCCCCTTGTAAACACAACTTTGGAAGTGTGCCTCACTTCTACAAAGTGGGACAAAATACTGTGGGGATGTTTAGCTGATGCTGCCTGGGACAGGCATGGCCCTAAGAGTCACGTCCACATACAGTATGCAAGATAGGCAGCGCAGTAGCAAGCTCCAGCGCAGCACAGAGTGCTGCTGCTCTTAAGTGAGAGCTATTTGGCTTCCTTCCTGTAGGCCTACTCTTCTTTCTAACCAGGATGAAGCAACAACTTGAAATGCTTTCCTCTTTTTTTTTCAGTTATCAAATAAACATTAACTCTGCTTTGCAACATCTTACTGCAGTGACGTCAACTGAGGCGTCCAGAAATAGGTCGTCTTCTGCTATATGGGTTGAAGAGGTTGCAAGATGGCTTTTCAGTCACTGAAGTCCTAAAACCTTGAACACCTCTGCCTGACAGGCAGATTTCTGTAGGCCCACAAAACCAGAGTCATTCTAGCATTCTGCAAAAACCCTGACTTTAGAATGGAAATACAGAACTGACAACTTCATTTTATTGAATGAGAAAGGGAAAAAAAAACCTAAACAAACCAGGAAATGAAATGTTTTAGAAGAAACAAAACTCCCTTTAGTTTCCCAGGCAGCCATCAGAATGGTCCTCATGGTGATCTGCATCATAAAGATCTGCAGTGACGTGGAGTGATCCAGCCAAGGTGCTGGCAGGCTGAGCAGATGCCTGTGCCCACCAGTCCGAGGAGTGCAAGTGACCCAATGGCCCCTCTACTTCGGTTTTTGGGCTCTGGAAGCAAGACAGACATGTTGTGTCAGTTCTGCAACCTCACCACTGAGAGGCTCACCCACCCTGAAAGTTAGAGGGAGCAGGAAGCAGAGCTAAATCTGGTGGCAGGCCCCAGCTCAGGCCATTTATCCACCCTCTCAATCTGTGCTGCCGTTAGAGTAGAGCCCTTCCCAGCAGCAGGAAAGTGTGCAGGAGGGTTAGCAGCCTGGGGACCTGTGTCCACTTCTCTGCACCCTCACTGCAAGCTTTATGCTGCCACCTTGATATGAGCTGGAGCAAAGAGCCCTGAAGCCACTGGAGTAGAATTGAGTTTCCAAGGCCCTGCTGTGTGCTGCAGGGTAAAGACCCTACCTCCTGTGTAGTAGCCATAGGCATAGAGGATTCTCCCAAGGATCCAGGTCATGCCAAGCCCTGTAGCAACCCTCTAGAGAGAAAGGAGAAAGCATTAAAGGTTTTGGAGACTTGCTGCTTACATGTTCTTAGCTGTTAGAGCAGCTCTGCTTCAAAGAATAGTTGGAAAGATCATTGAGTTCAGCCATTATCTAACTCTGCCAAGTCTGGTGCTAAACCATGTCCCTCAGCACCACATCTCTGCCTCTTTTAAACACCTCCAGGGATGGGGATTCAACCACCTCCATGGGAAGCCTGTTCTAGTGTATGAGAACCCTTGCAGTGAAAAAGTTTCTTCTAATATCCAACCTAAACCTCCCCTGATGAAACTTGAGGCCGTTTCCTTTCCTCCTACCACTTGCTACTGGGGAGAAGAGACTGACCCTCACCTTGCTCCAACCTCCTTTCAGGGAGTTGTAGAGAGCAATAAGGTCTCCTTTTCTTGAGCCTAAACAACCCCAGTTCCCTCACCTGCTCCTCCAAAGACCTGTAAAAAGCAACCACCAACTACAGCATGGTCCTGACCTTGCCAGGACACCTGGGAGTCAGCACTGTGGAAGCAGGCAACAGGTGCAGGACACTAGGGTGGGTTTTGTGCAAGAGCTGCTGTTTTCATTACACCTATGGGGAAGGAGGCTGTGATGTGCAGCAGAGCCTTGCTCTTTTGCAGCACAGGTCTTCCCAAGCAAATAAGTAGTGGTTGTCACATGGGCAGCAGGTGCCAAGTCTTGCCTGCCCAGTTAGTGAGCCAGAGCAAACACAAGGATCCTGTGGGCAGCTGTTGCCCCCAGCCCTACTCT
Organism: Ramphastos sulfuratus; assembly: GCA_013399055.1. Classification (NCBI taxonomy): domain Eukaryota; kingdom Metazoa; phylum Chordata; class Aves; order Piciformes; family Ramphastidae; genus Ramphastos; species Ramphastos sulfuratus. Next base: position 65,320 of record WBNM01003778.1, read on the forward strand.
ACAGTCTCCAGCAGGTTTTCCTGTTGCAGGTGTTAGAAACTTCCACCATGCCTCTTCATTTAGAGCTTGCTGCAAGGTGGCTCCAGTTGGCCAGATCTGCCTCTGCTGCTTTCTTCCACGTCTCAAAAAGAGTTCTCAAGAAGGACCCGATTTGTCTACTGGTGTCAAAGAAACATACTGGTTTTGGCCTCTCCCATGCCTGCCTCCTCATGAGCTGTCTACATCTCTCACTTGAAAGTCATCCAGGCTTTTTCTGATCCTTTGTGTACCTCCTTTGGTGGCAGAAGTGAGTGGGAAGATCACCATGTTCCCTGTCTATTCTCATCTGATAAAATCCTTGTGAAAATGGAGTTAGATCTTTAGATGGGGGGCAGGGGTGAGGGAAAGGCTCCTGTTCACACAACCCGCCCTTCTCACTCATAGACTGGAGGCTGTGAATGCTTCTGTTTATCCAACAAGGCAGTCTGAGGGAAAGGAAAGGCACCTAATAGCTGAGGCAGCAGTAGTGAGTTTGAATACTTGTGATACCCCTGCACAAGACCTTCTACAACTGCATTTTCAGAAGGGACACAGCTGTGAAGCTAGTGAAGGAGTCTGCTGCCTCCACAGGGGTAAGCTTAGCCTCTTGCCCTCCATCCTCCCCTATGTCAGGGAGCAAGAGCAGAGTTCAGTCATGCAGACCTGCACCCTAGTGTCACTTACCGGGTGGTAGAGTCCACCGGTGGCTAAAAAGAACAGGAAGGCAGGGTAGACTTCCAGCCTGAAAATAAAAGCCAGGAGAAGTTGTGTTTGTGCCCACACTGCTTAAAAAGAGGAAACTCCAGAACCACAAAAGCTGTAAGAATGACCTGCCAAGGTGTCTGTTTGGCCTGGCTATTACAAGTCTCCATGCTCAATACTGTGGCCACAGATGGGGGAAAGACTCTTTGGGACTTCTCCCCCCACCCCTAACTCTCTTCAAAGCTACCCACTCAGCTTTTCCATTTTGTGCTTCAAGCCAGTGCTAAATCCTCCTTACCATCAGCTAACCCAGGAGCGGTTCCTCCCAGCACCCCTCTGACCAGGTCCACAGTAGCTGGGTGGATTCAGGCCTCTTCCCAGGGAGACCTGGGCAGCACAACAGACCAGCAGCCCTCAGGCAGGCTCTATTGGAAACAAGTTTTCTAGTGCCCTAAGGCAAAGAGCCAGGCACTGGGGAGGCAAAGGCTGCTTCACACCCCCATCTCCTGGTTTAAGGCATGGCAAAGGGACAGTAGGGCCTTCTGCTAAGCACTGCACGGCCATGTGTTGTCCTCAAGCACTGAGCCTGAACTTGCCAAGCAGCTGGCAGCAGCAGGTCCCTGGCCGTAGGCCTTGCGCCACAGCCCGGTGTGTTCGCAGCCCACGCCGAGCGGCATTACTCACGTGTTCTGGTGCGCACGCTGGATGCAGTTGAACACTCTCCCGTGCTCGGGGTCTGTGCTGTACATGGTGGGATACTGCCAGAAAACACAAACCGCCCCAGCCTGTCAGCAACTGCAGTCTGGGCTGGGGAGGCTGTTCCGCAGGGAGGAGCCTGGCCTGCAGCACTTCTCCCCGGGGAGCCCAGATTTAAAATGTAGAGTCAGTGTTTCCTGCCTGTGCCCCACAAATGCTTTGTTGAAATGACCTCTTGCCTCAGGCCACTTCCTGGAATCCCTAAAGGACTTGACTGTCCCCTGGATCTGGCCCTGCTTCGAAAAGAAGGCACAAGGTGGCCTCCTTGTTAAATCCCATCTTTCTGGGAGGGAATGAAGCAGGGTTACAGAGGACATGGCCCCATGGAGAGCTGGCAGCAGCCCATCACCCAGGAGCAGGTTGAGAGGATGCTGCCTTCCTCAGCACCAAAGCAGAGCAGCCACAGGGTTGCTGCCTGGCTGCAGAGGCTTCCCCAAGCCTGAAATCCAGGGTCCTGTGCACCATACTGGACAATTTTGCTGTACCATGCAGGAATGGAGCCACCCCAACAGGCACTGAGAGCCTGTGGCACCTTGCACCCACCCCTTCTTGTCACTTACCCCTTCTTGTCACCTCCCCAATTGACACAGGGACAGAATGAAGGAGTATTGGTAGTGGCACAGCAGCCACTGCATGCCACTGCCCTGACTCATGCACAGAACGGGCTTACCCCCACCCAGCCCACAGTCCTGCCCAGTTTTTGAACAGCTCAACAGAAACTCCCTTGTCATTTTTGTTCCACTAGGACCCCTTTGCCCCCAGTGCTGCATCAGCCCTCTTGCAGGAAGACGAGGCTGTGTGGGTCCTGTGCCTCAGTGTTCCCGAGCTTGAAGCCTGGCGCTTTCAGTTGTGCTGGCATGGTGCCAAGCAGCTGATGTCCCAAACCCGGAGCTTTGTCACGCTGTCTGCTCTGCTCTGGAGAGCCAGAATGCCAGCTCCATCCGCCCTGCATCAGTGTGCCAGGGCAGGAAACATCAGCAATACACTCCAAAATAAGACAGATGTCACTTAGCTTATCTACAACATCCCACACAGCCCAGCTGCAACCTTCCCGTCCCTCAGCCCAAGCGCTCACCTCCACGTTGTACTTCTTGCGGGCCTTGGCCACTTTGACTGCAAGATGCCCAACCAAGACAAAGCTGGCAGCCCCCGTCAGGATGACGTAGCCATACTCCTTTGAGAGAACAACCATCTTGGTGCTGTTGGAGAAAGAAAGCCTGTTACTACTTCAGGCTGTGACTGGAGAAGTGGCAGCTCACTACAGGTGTAGGTGGAAGAGCTGCTGAGCATGGACTTTAAGACCTGCCAGCGTGGGCACTGGATGAAGGAAAAGGGACTACAAGAAGGCTGGAAAGGGACTGTTTACAAATGCCCGCAGTGGCAGGACAGGGGCCAATGGTTTGAAATTAGAGAACAGCAGATTTAGGTTGGACGTTAGGAGGAAATTCTTTACCATGAGAATAGTGAAACACTGGAATGGGTTGTCCAGATAGGTAGCTGAGGCCCTATCCTTTGAGATTTTCAAGGTCAGGCTTGGCAGGGCTCTGAGGAACCTGAGGATGTTCCTGCTCACTGCAGCGGGCTTGGACGAGATGACCTTTGGAGGTCCCTTCCAACCCAGACCACTCTATGATTCTATGAAAGAGTGAGTTGGGGAATTTTCACTTCTTGGTGCCTGCTGGGCATTAAGCAGCACAAATCAAGGGCTCTCTGCTCAGTTCCTGTCAAGCAAGACTTAAAATCATTCCAGTGCTGGTAGGACTCAGTGTCAGGAGGATGCTAGTCCAGCTCCCAGCTCTGAGCAGGACTACAGCCAACAACAGTAGGTCCCATCAGCTTTGGCGGTGGCTAAGTCCCACAACCCCACTGACACAGTGCTGTGCCTGCAGGTACTCTCTGGGGAGGTAGATTAAAACTGCTCCTTCACAGGCTCTTCCAAGACCAGAGCTACAGTCCACCAACTGAAGCAAGGAAATAAGATTCAGGAGAAACCAAAGGAGGTGTTTTTTCATGCAGTGGGAAACAACTGTAGAACTCCCTGCCGAGGGATGCTGCCAATGCTCCAGGGGAAACTAGGCAGGCTCTGGGAATGAGAGGTAATACAGCCAAACTTGAACAGGCTCAGAAATCCTGAGCTGAAAGGAGCTGGGCTACATGAATGGTTAGTTTGTAGCACTAAGGTAGTCCTTACCTAAAGTAATAACGAAAACCACCACAAGAGCAGTAATAACCAAACCTTTTCAGCAAAGAGGTGTTGGTAAGATGAACAATGTTCACCCTGGCAGCTTCAAGGAACCCTCTCAGAGTAAGAAATCAGTGAACAGTCCCCAGCAACAAGCAACTGCTGGCACTGACCAGCTGCATGACCTGCCAGCCAGAAGGCACCAGGGCCTGTGAGGTTTGCATTTAATGCTTCTGCACTTCCTCATGCAGGCCCAAAACAGAAGCACGGAGCAGAAGGTGCATCCAGCAGCCTCTACCACACCACCCTGCAGCAAGGTCTTATTACATGCTTCTCCCTTCTTCCTGCTCCCCATCAACTGGACATGCCATCACCTTGTGCTGCTGGGAGCTGTCTGACACCAAGCACTCCAGCACCTTCCCCAGCTGCAAGGCAGCAAAAAAGTTCTTCCCCACAATCCCAAACTTCAGACATTGTCTGCATGACCCAAGACGGTACATCAGCAGAAATGTTTCTCCAGCTCTGACAAAATTCTCTCTCCAAACCAAACGTCAGACAATGCCTGTCTCCATCTGGTGCTTCCACCATGTGGAGAGGTTTTGGTGTCTCTTGTACTGTCCCAATCTGTCACTGTGGGGGAAGTGGGCCACAGTACGGAACCAGTGCAAAGAGCCTTCCTACTGCCGCAGTGCCAGCACCCCTCACATGGGATCCTCAAGAGGGGTTTAGTTCTTCTTTGCAAAGGGATCACTATGGATGGAGCAAGGTGTAGACAACAGCTGACTTTGTCCACATGAAGTTTGGTAAACAATTATCAGTAAGCACATTCAAAACCTCAAGCAACTAAGAAACGTCAGCTGCACCCACATGTAATAGGGGTTAGTGCCTGATAGATAAGACACTGAAAATAGAAGTTCCCACCCAGTAGAACAGGTAGATGGGCACATTTGCTCCTTCAAATGACAGGGTTGGTGGAGAATCCCACCTGCCAGCATTGATCAGGCGCTTTATTTTCATGGTGCTAAATTACAATCTAGGGGGTTATTTTATCAGTACAGTATTTTATCAGCAGAGTGAAGCATGAAGCCAGGTGTATCACGAAGCTACCACTCTTGCCCTACTACTGTAAAACTGTTGCTCAAGCCTTTGCTCCAGTACCCTGGAGCCCTACGAAGCACTCCAAAGTCCACAGCACAAAGCGGTCGTGTGCCTCGCCTCTGTTTCCGGAGCCTGCGCGCTTCAGCAACCTTTGCTGCTGCAAGGACTTGGCTGCCAGCCACTGCTGCACAGGCCTGAGTTTGTGTCCTCTTCGCACAAGCGTTCAAGGTGGGAGCCACACGACCAGAGGATTCTGGAGCAGAAGAGCACACTGCTGGGAGCTGTACAGAAGAGCTCTCCGGAGATGCGTTCATTCCAGAATAAAGTTTCGTACCAAGTCTGCCATAACGCGGGGGCAATTATGAGTCAGCAAAGCTGATTAAGCCTCCCGGGCTTGGGTTCCGGCAGGACTATCCGACCCAAGCGCAGATTTTCTGTCTGGCTCGGCTGAACCCCCCAGGCTCTGCAAACCGGGAGGGTCAGGCTGTGTGCTGGAGTCCCCACGCTCTGTCCTCCCTGCGGGCCCCTTTTCCGGCAGGGACAAAGAGGACGGCCCGGCCCTCTGCTCTATGTTCCTCATCGACAGGATAACCAGCACCAAACATGCATTCAGAGCCCCCGACCCCCACCCTGCACTCACCCTGCGGCGCAGCGGAGCGCAAGACACAGCGGGACCGGGACTGGAACGGAGCCGAGATCTATGACGGGGGAGGGAGCGGGGCCGGGCTCTTCTCGCGGCACCGCCCGCAGGCGGGGCCCAGCGGCGGGCGGAGCGGAGCGGTGCTTGGCGAGGACATGAGCACCGTGGTGGGAGGTGCGTTTGGTACTGGGCCGTGCGGCTCTGCAGCGGTTTTGTGTGCCAGTGTCTTCCAGCTCCCTATGGAGCATCGGACCTATGCGGGATGAAGGGCTGGAGAGCAGCTCTGTGGGGAAGGACTTGGAGGTGCTGCGGAATGAGGAGCTGGACGTGAGCCGACAGTCACAGCCTGGAAGCCAACCGCGTTTTGGGTTGCATCCCCAGCAGCGTGGGCAGCAGGTGGAGGGAGGGGATCTGCTCTTCTGCTCCGCTTTGCTGAGGCCCCATCTGCAGTGCGGGGGTCAGCTCGGGAGTCTTCAGCTCAGGAGAGACATGGACCTGTTGGAGCAGGGCCAGAGGAAACCACAGGAATCATGTGAGAACTGGAACCTCCCTGCTGTGAGGACAGGCAGAGAGAGTTGGGATTGTTCAGTCTGGAGAAAAAAAAGGCACTAGGGAGACCTTCTTGTGGCCTTTCAGTACTTAAAGAGGCTGATCAGAAAGCTGGAGATACTTTCTAGCAAGGCCTGTTGTGACAGGACAAGCGTGATGGCTTTAAACTAAAAGAGAGGAGATTCAGACTAGCTAGAAGAAAGAAACTTCTTGCAATAAGGGGTGGTGAAATGCTGGCCCGGGTTGCCCAGAGAGGTGGTAGATGTAGATGTCCCATCTCTGGGAACATTCCAGGTCAGGTTGGATGGGGCTCTGAGCAGCCTGCTCTAGTTGCAGACGTCCCTGACTGCAGGGGTGTTAGACTAAAAGACATCAGACTGTACATCTCCAAGTCAGTCCCTATGACCCTGCTTTTCTGTGGTTTCATGGTGAAACTGCCTGGCACAGTACACACCTTTTATGCCTCCTGAAAGTATTATGCCAGTGTTCTTAGTCCTGGTGGAAGAAGGCAAGTGGAGGAAGCACAGTGAGTGAAATGGGAGCACAGAGACTTTAATCTCTTGCTGTTTTCATAGAATCATAGAAGGGTAAGGTTGGAAGAGACCTCAANTGTGCTTGGGATTGTGCCTACCCAGGTGCAGGACCTTACACTTGGCCTTGTTGAATTTCATAAGGTTGGCCTGGGCCCACCTCTCCAGCCTGTCCAGGTCCCTCTGGATGGCATCCCTGCCCTCTGGCAAGTCGACTGTGCCACACAGCTTGGTGTCATCTGCAAACTTGCTGAGGATGCACTCGATTAAAACTGAGGGTTTTATTTCATCTGGATTGGGACATCATATGGGAAACCGGGCAGGAAGGACTGCCTTCAGTTCCCACAATGGGCGTTCAGAAGGATTTGTAAAACCAATCCTAAGTGACTGTGTCTTCCTCCTCTTCTTCCTCCTTCCCCTTTGAAGTGTGGAATTCATAGATGACAACACAGATGCCAGCCAGCCAGGCTGCCATGGTGCCAGCAAAGAATATGCAGAAGCCAATGAGGCACAGAAAGATGTAGTCCTGCTTGTACAGCTGGGTCAGGCAGATGAAGTGGAGCTGTGTCTCCACCACAGGCATTTTCTGTGCATGCAGGCCTTCTGGGGTGTAGCAGGTGATGTTGTCAGCATCTGCAGAGGGAAAAGCAGAAGCAAGACACTCTCACCTGTGTCTTTGGCATTCATAAACAGGAGTTCTGCTAGGAAAATGATGAAGTTTGCTAAACTCCTGAAGAATGTCTACATACATCACACAGCTGAGGTAAAATTAGACAGGCAAACTCTTGCCAGATTGCCAGGTTGCCAGGGTGATGTCAGTGGTATTGCCTCTACAGGAAAATACTGTTTGTTGGACCATGCCAGTGTGGTAAACTGCTGTCCCTGCACCATTCCTCTCTGCTGATGGAGTGCTTTATTTTGATAGAAGAGCACTTGTGTTTGGGTTTTTAATCTCAAACACCTTCTGAAGTGATATAGCCTAAATTATGCTGGAATAATGGGGTGTGTGTGTGTATGTGTGTGTGTGTGTGTTGGAGATAGGCACTGCCTCACCTGCTCAGAGGCAGAGGAAACTCATCAGTGATTCAGTTTCCCTGATGACCCATTCAACAAGGCCAAGTGCTGGATCCTGCACTTTGGTCACGACAACCCCATGAACGCTCCAGGGAAGAGTGGCTGGAAAGCTGCCCAGCAAAGACCTGGTGGTATTGATTGACAGCCAGGTGAACATAAACCAGCAATGTGCTCAGACTCCAAAGAAGGCAAACAGCATCCTGGCCAGTATCAGAAAGAGTGTCACAAACAGGACCAGGGAAGGGATTGTCCTCCTGTGCACTGGTGAGGCCAGACCTTGAGTACTGGAGACCCTCACTAGAAGACAGACATTGAGGCTGAGGCTGTAGTAAGATGGGTATTGGACCCATCACCCAAGTACAAAGTGATAGGACGACAGGAAATAGTCTCAACTTGAACCAGGGGAGGTTTAGATTGGATAATAGAAGAAAATTCTTCACAGAAAGTGTTTTCAAACACTGGAACAGGCTCCCCAGGGCAGTGGCTGAATCCCTGTTCCTGGGGCTGTTTAAAAGAGACAGAGATGTGGTACTAAGGGATACTGTTTAGCACCAGACTTAGTAGAGTTAGTGGTTGGATTTGATGATCTTAAAGGTCTTTTCCAACCAAACCCTATTCTATTCCTATCCTATTCCATGTAACCTATATCCTATTGTATTGTAATATACGTGGTGGTAAACCGGGTGTTGGCCTTTCCCTCTGAAGATAGCAAAGGCTGAGTGTGGTGCCAGCTACGTCTCCTTTGGTGTCTGTTGAGCACAGTGCCCTCTGCCAGGGCTCTTTCCTTTCTCTGCAGGTTCAGAACTCCCTGGGCCAGAGGCTGTTACTGTGCCAGGCACAGGCTGTTCTCTGCTTAGTGCACTGAATGTCTGGGCCTGAGGGAATGGCAGCAGTGAGGAGGAAAATGCTAAAGAGGATTTATATTATTTCGTACATTACTGAGTGATAAAGCTGCAGTGGTTGTTCATGATGGTATCTCTCATCCTGATTATAATCCAAAATCCATCTAGTATATACCCAAATCTAGGACTGGGCAAATTCCTGTTGGCATCTAGACTGCACAGATCTAGCTGAGCATAAAACACTGCTGCAGAGGTATTCTGTGGAGCAGCAGCAGCTTTTTGAATGCCAGGAAGGGTATCTGTCCCAACATCCCTTTGCACTGGAGCTGTCCTCTCCTGTTGCAACACTCATTTCAGGGTCACCTAGTCCCAGTAAAGAGGGAGCTACCTAAAGGCAGGTGGATGTTGGTAATACAGAGTGTTCAGCCTGTGCACACTTCTACTGGCAATGTGAAAGCTTTGCCCAGCTCTCACAGCAGTCCCAGTAAGCACACAGACTGTTAGGGACTCACCCATAGCATCTTTCCAGAGGAGGGCCACGAAGATGATCAGAGGGCTGGAGCAGCTTTCCTATGAGGACAGGCTGAGAGAGTTGGGGCTCTTCAGCCTGGAGAAGAGAAGGCTTCGAGGAGACCTTAGAGTAGCCTTCCAGTATCTGAAAGGGGCCTACAGGAAGGCTAGGGAGAGACTATTTACAAGGTCTTGTAATGACAAGACAAGGGGCAATGGGTTTAAACTGGCAGATTTAGACTGAATGTTAGGAGGAAGTTCTTTACAGTAAGGGTGGTGAGGCACTGGAACAGGTTGCCCAGGGAGGCTGTGGCTGCTCCCTCCCTGAAGGTGTTCAAGGCCAGGTTGGATGAGGCCTTGAGTAACCTGTGTTAGTGGGAGGTGTCCCTGCCTATGGCAGGGGGTTGGAACTAGATGATCCTTGAGGTCCCTTCCAACCTTACCATTCTATGATTCTATGATCTTACCAGGACACAGCAAAGCCTAACACAGCAGGGAAGTGGAGCAGCCTCCAGGATTTATTTGCTGTCCCAAGCATGGAGCATACTCTTACTCCTGTTTTTTGCTGCCAGTGCTTTTCCTACTCCTACCCTCTCGCACTGCTTGCAATGAGCTTTATTCTCCTGTTTCAAGGTTCAGTGTGCTATCTCCAATCTCACTGATAAGAACAGTACTTCTTTTACACTGTTCCATATCTGCCTGTAACCTGTACAAGGAAAATAAAACACTTTATAGGGAGCTTATTGCATCTAACAAGACACGGAAATATCCCTATTTGGGTTCCGTCCTAACACCAGCTTCCATTTGCTCTTCCCTTTTCTCCCCTTAGGCCCTTTTGTGGGCATTTCTTACTCGACTGATTTTGGCATCCCAGCTGATGTAAGGAAAGAAGTCTTGGAGACCCTATTTCTGAGAAATGGCTTTTCTTCAGCAGGAAGCTGTACTGTGCTGCTGCAGCCCATTGGACTCAATGCTCACCTGTATTGCACATACATTTCTTATTTTGGGAAACTGAAAATAGAGAGGAAATTTGCTCTGGGGTGCTGGAGGAAGAGTGAGAACATATGGAGCCTCCCAGCCATAAGAATACTGACACTTTTCTGAGCATGATGTGCATTCTATTTCACTCTGTCAATCAAATGTCATCTAGGACCCAAACCAGAACTCCCATGGAAGCAGCAAAAAGTCTTTCATTGACTTCTGAGCATTGAGTCACAGTCTGATACAAAGGATCAGTCAAACATACCTGCTCTGAGGGCCAAGGAGTACTGTGGCAGCTGGAGGTGGAAGGACTTGTAATTTTTATCTGTCTTAGGACAACAGCTGCCATGCTTTTAAGGCAAAGGGCACTGTGGATGCTTTCCATGACTGAAAACAGGTCAGCAGGGAGCAGGGTGTGATCACAACCCCATGGAAGTCAGCAGCTAAACTCTTGCTGACTTCCACACTTTCCAAACTTCTAGAGACTCTGTCAGTGAGACACAAGAAGAGAAGAGCTGCCTGGCTTTCAGCTCAGTTTTGTTTTCAGCATTGAGCAGAATTGCGGCTGTAGAGGTTGCACGAATGAGGCCTGCCTGCCAGGCAGGTTGTGCAGGGAGAGGCAAGCAGGAGGTGTTTAAGGTGAAGGGGACAGTGGTGGAGAGCTCAGGTCTGGAAAGGCTGCCCCAGGCAAGTCAAAACAGAGGCAGGCAAGCATTTCTACAGAGGTGGGGGGGTTAACTGGTCGTTAACCCACCCCCCACCTGCAGCAGATGAGCAGAGCAGAGAATTCAGAGCAGTAACTTTTGGGGAGCCACATTTGGCTCCTCATTCTTAGCACTGCAACAATAGGATGCTGTGACTCACAGGCACAGGGGCACCTCCTGAGGCTGAAGCCAGGCATTGTAGAGCAGCAGCAATGTCCTTCCTAGCTACAGGCTTGTCCTGATTTTGTTGGTATAGAATAATAGGCCATCCATGGTCTGCAGGCCATTAGCGGTTTCAGATCAGTCAGGAGCTTCAGCTAGAGAGGGATAAAAATAGGGCAGCTGACCCCAGCTGGCTCACAGGTGTATCTCATACCATAAAGGTCACATTCATTATAAAGGGGGATGTTTGCTAAAGAGAGGGGCTTTGCTCCTCCTCTTCTTCCTCTACCTTCTCTCAAGGTCACCATCATTATGTTCTTGAGGACTGCTTGTCTGTGTATTGCAACTTGTATACTCCCTGGGCTGAGTATAACTGTGTATACATTATATTGCATTAGTATTAATATTAATGTTGCAGTTTCATTAAATTTGTTTTAGTTTCAGCCTCTCCTTTTTTGGATCTCCCTTCTTGGCAGGAGAGGGGTCACTGGGTGATAACAATTGCTGTAGTTTAGCCCTTGATACAGGATAAGCATAGGCAAGCCTACACCTCCCAGACTGTCCTGAGAATGTCAGCAAGTGTGATTGTGGGTGAAGCATGTGCAGCCCGGATACTTGGATCTGTGTTTTGTCCAAGACCAGAAGATAGGACTCAATTTTGACATGCAGTGGCACAGTGCTGTGACATGAAGTTTTGAGAAAGAGAACAGTGAGCCCTCTGTGTTCCACACAAATCTTCAGGAGAAGGGAGAGGGGTCCTGCCTACACATCCCTCACCTGGAAAATGAACGTTGCTCTCTGTCATCCAGGTGATGAAGTCCAAAAAGGAACAGTTGCAATGCCATGGGTTGTCACTGAGCCCCAAAAACCTCAGGTTGGGCAGGTCACGGACAGTGCTGGTGTCCAGGAATGTTAAGCCAGTCCGTCTCACATCCAAGTGCCTCAGCCAGGTGTTGTTGGTGAAAGCATCCTTTTCAATGGCCACAAGGTTTGGATTGTTTGAGATCTTCAAAACCACAAGGCTAAGGAGGTTAGAGAAGGTGCTGAAGGTGACCTGTGTGAGGTTGTTGAAACTGAGGTCCAGATAGACAAGCTTGGCGACACCAATGAAAGTGAAATCCAGATCATCCCCCAAGAGGTTCTTCCTGCAGTCCAGATAGACCAAATCAGCCAAGAAGCTCAATTCCACTGCTGGCAGGTACGAGATGTTGTTTACTGCCAGAATCAGCTGCCTGGTGTCCAGTGGGATGGCTGCAGGGAGCTCATGCAGCTGCTGCCCTGTGCAGTTCACTTCCAGGTACTGACAGGTACAACTGCTTGGGCAGTTTATCCTCTCTGATGCCATCCCCATCCCCAAAAGAAACATGAGGCTCAGGGGCTGTGGTCTACCTGAGGGAGACATGGTCTAATACCTTCCAGGCCACTCAGCCCTTTGGGGTCTATGAGCAGCCCTATGGGAGCTGTGTTACTGTCAGAGCCATGCCCAGGAGGTGTCTGGCTGCCAGGCTGTGGGGAAGTGCTTTGTGTCAGTGACTCGCCTGACCCCTTGGCAGAGTGCCCAGCTGGAAACCGAGCTCAGTTTCTACATCGGCAAGTGCAGAATAGTGGCTGGAGTGTCTCCATGTCACACTCGGTGCCAGCTGACACCTCTCTGATGTCAGCGGCTTTGAGGCCAGGGCCACGACCTTGCTGACCAAGTAGGAGCTGCTTTGGGCTGCATGGAGGTGTTGGGAAGCTGTATGTTGGACGAGAGCATCAGAACTGGACCATCCCTCTTACAAGGAGAGGCTGAGCAACCTGGAGCTCTTTAGTCTGGAAAAGAGCAAATTGGGAGGAATCTTTAGATGCATATAAATATATGAGGGCCATGAGGACGGGGATGGGCTCTTCTCAGCGGTGGTCAGTGATAGGACAAGGGGCAATGGGTACAAACTAGAACACAGGTTTCATTTGAATTTAAGGAGAAACTCCTTTATTTTGAGGGTGCTGGAGCATTGGAACAGGCTGCCTAGAGAGCTTGCGGAGCCTCCTCCTCTGGTTCACTTAAAAATCCTCCTGTATGCGTTCCTGTGCAAACCTGCTCTAGGTGTGCCTACGATAGCATGGGGGGTGGGGAGGTTGGGTTACATCGCTGGAGGTCCCCTCCAACCCCTGCCATTCTGTGATTGTATGAACTGTACCGGGTGCGTGCGGACAGCGCAAATTTTGTTACGAGCGGTGTCAAACTGCAACATGTGGTCACTTGTACTGATAAGAGAGTCCGCGCTGGCTTGTAGCTGGTCAGGAAGCAGGAGAAGGCGGCTAAGGAGGCTCTTCCAAAGGACATTCTCACCCAGGACAAGCTTTCCAAAGCCGCCTCGGCTCCCTCTACTGACCCTTCACGGTGTTCTTCCTCTGCGGAGGAGCTACCCTGGCTCTGACTAGAAGACTGCCGGCTGTCGGTGCCGGCGCAGCCCCTACCACTGTGCGGGCTCGCACTCTAAGACCAGACAGCGCTGGCAGCCCCCGCGATGGCGGCGAGGTCCTGCTCTCCGCCCCGCCTCTAACGGCCAACGGCCGGGGCCAGGCGGAGCTTGTCGAGCTCCGTCCCCGTCCCGCCGGTGCGGCCGCGGATAGGCCCAGCGACCGGGCGAGGGAGGCGCCCGCCAGATTCAAGCTGCGGTGGGCGGTTGTTGGAGTGGTTGCTGCCCGGAGCCGCTATGGAGACGCTGACCTTCCCTCGCTATAGCCCCGACGATATCGTCTGCTACCTCCGCAGTCACATCCTGACGGGCGCCGAGGCCCGAAACCTGGTCAAGAGCGATGTGTTCGGTACCCCCAAGGTGGGTGAGGGGGAAGCCCCGGTCGGCGCTGGCTGGGTGGGAGTGGCCGGGGAAGCACTGCCGCACTCAGGCAGCTTCCTGCTCCTCGTGGAGGAAGAGCTTGGCCTTGTGTCGTTTTCCTCGGTGATCGCTTCCCCGGCTTGGCGTGGGCTTTGACGTGCACCACTGACTCCTGCGTGAGGGGGTTCGTTTTTTCGGTGTGGCGAATTGGTCTCCTAGGAGTGGCAGGGCTAAACCCGAGGCTTTACCTCTCTTCAGCTTGAGAGAAACTTGCTGAAGTCCCCACCCCGCCCCAGGAAGGGGGTGGGTTCATTGCGGAGAAGTATGAAACTCCACCGTCTGCCTTTCTCGGTTCTGTGGGAGCAGCGTTAAAACAGCCACCGCGAATGGCGTGGTGCCGTAGTTCCAACACAGTCGATCAATTAATGCTTTTAAACCAAGCCTACAATTTCTCCCTGCTCACCCTCTTGGATCGGTCTGACAGATTTAGTGCGGACTCGCAGTGATCGCAACAAACTAAAAGCGGCTTTAATGTCGTATCGATGCCTCGATGTGATTCCTTGTGCTGCTGCAGAAATGCTTGTGCCTGCTGAAGAGGGAAGCTGGTCCTGTTTGAGGAATGATGAAATTTTGGGGTGGTTTCGTTTGCTTGGTTTTGGTTGAGTTTTTTTGTTTGTTTGTTTGTTTGTTTGTTTTTTTTCCTCTTTTTTTTCCCTAACGTCCCTTGGATAGGAAACTGCTCAATAGGCAGCAACGTAATGAAAACCAACGCGCAGCTGTGATAGTTCAGGCTGTAATTGTCTAAGCTGGTTGCTGTCCCTTATAATTGTATTAAGAGATGATAGTTTTTGAACTACAAACTGTTGGAAAGTAAACCTCGTTAGTCTTGGCAGCTCAATGAAATTGGTCTTCACATGTTAAAGGGAAAATTACTTTTATGTTCTAGTCTGGGAGCCTTGAACAATCAGTCATATGGTATATTGATTCATGTCCTTTCCTTTTGCAGCTTGAAATTTTACACATGATTTACATGAGAATCCTACAGAAGATCTATGGAATCCGCCTGGAGCATTTCTACATGGTATGTCTGTAGCAGCAGGTGTAATGAAATGCGAAAGGAAAGGAAAACAGATGAAATGTTGAAGCATCTCCTCTTATCTTCAGATGGGCAAATAGCAAGTAGCTTACTGGTTTGTATGTTGTAGTTGCATGAGCAGAAACTTAACAATTCTATTGCAGAAAGCTTGTGAGGTGCTGCGTGTCTGTGGATGTTTGCATTTGTGTTCAGGGAAGCAGTTAGTCACTTAAGCAGGAATAAGAGTGCAGTACTGCAGTGCAGCCATCAGCATGGGTCATAAATGAACCTGGAGCATCATCTCTGGCTGTTGCTGAGGACTTGCTGATTGTGTCTGAGAAGTTGCTTTGGTATTGTTCCTTGTCTGGAAGTTTGCTTCAGTTCATGATACTTGTAGAAATAGTGATTTTTGTGGGTATGTTGCCTCTGGGTTTTGTTTGTTTGTTTTTTCATGGAAAAGAGGTTCCCCTTCTCCACTACAGGAGCTAGCGGGCATGAAGAGGAGCTTGCCTGCCACTGGACTGTAAGGAAAGCTGCTGTGGAGAGCCCTCTTATTCTGCAGCTAATTGTGAATTCTTTTCTTTGAGGTGCTGTTGGTGCCAGAAATATCTGTAACATTCAGGATGGACTGGACAAGTTTATGAAGGGGCACCAGCTCTGGCCTTGAAAATACATGCTGCCTTCTTAGGCATCTGACTTTGGCCATGGCTGGAGGAGAGTCTCTGCTTAGATGTTAGGCTGGTCTAGAAGGAAATTAAATGTTGCTTTCAGTGTTTGATTGTCTCTGTTTCTCCATTAAGTGAGAAGTAAGGAGAAGTGCAGCCTGATAACTGATGCCTTCTTGATTAGCACTTAATTTATCTTCTGTCTCCGTTAAACAAGAACTGATTCCTGAGAATAAATAAATAGTGTTGTCTTGTGCCATTTTTTGAATGAACTGAAAGGGCAGTCCTGTGTGCACAAAATAACTCGGTTCTTTACAGACAATGATATTAGCTGCAGCACTGTGTTAAGAGGTTTAAAATATCAGAATAAGGTGACAGTGTTCTACTGCTACCACCTCCTAACTTCTTTACAAACTGCTTGAGTCTGTGAATTTCAGGGTGTTCAAGAAAAGAGCTGCTCCTTGTCACACGTGGAACGCAGAGACTGTCCTGCTGCACCAGCTCCCAACAAATTAAACCAGAGGGTTTAGACTGAATTCCAGAGTTTGTAATGTTGCTGCTTTAGTCATTGTTGCCTTTCTATGTAATAACAGCCAAACCTGACATTTAGAATAGTCAGGTGGTTAACCCAATGGCATTCTTCAGCCTCCAGTGTGTGTTCCCTGTGGATAAGGAGACTCTCCTCAGTGCATTGAACCCGTTTGAATTATGTTGTGGAAACAGAAGCTGCCTGTTTTTGTTGGAGTATTCTCCACTTATGCATTGACTCTCTTTGTTCTTCAGATGCCAGTCAATGTCGACATAACGTATCCACAGATACTCGAAGGCTTCCTGCCTGTTCGTAATCTGTATAGCCACATGTGAGTAGAAGATGCTGCATCTCTTCTGTTGCCATTCCTTGTACAGGTCCAACTTACTAGAAGTAGTGAGGCTTTCCACCTTTTTGCTGATGGTGGTTCCACTGCCTGTTGGCTCTGGAGCAATTTACATGTGCAGAAGACAGGGGATGGCAATGTTCAGTATCTGCTTGCTGAGAGTTTTACTTTATCTGTGAAAAACAAAATTCACTAAATAATCCAGCCTCACCAAGGTCAAGCACAAATCTCTACTTCAAATAGGTATAGAGTCATTGCTGCACCTAGAAGAAGGATCTGGAGTGCCTATTGTGTACATTTCTTTTCTGAATTCTGTATAGATCATAGAATGGCTTAGGTTGAAAGGGACCTTAGAGATCATCTACTCCCACCCGCTGTGGGCAAGGACACCTCTCAACTAGCTTTGGGTTCTGAAGGCCTCATCCAGCCTGGGCTTGAACACCCCTAGATGGGAGGCATCCACAACCTTCCTGGGCAACATATGCCAGAGTCCCACCACTCTCATACTGAAGAACTTCTTCCTAAGATCCAGTCTGAACCTACTTTCCCTCAGCTTAAAACTGTTCCCTCGTGTCCCATTGCTAGACACCCTTATGAAAAGTCCATCTCCAGCCTTCCTGTAGGATCACTTCAGGAAGGCATCTCTAAAGTCTTCCTGGATTCTTCTCTAGGCTGAACAGCCCCAGCTCCCTCAGCCTCATAGCAGAGATGTTCCAAACGTTGGATCATCTCTGTGGCCCTGGTCTGGACTTGCTCCAACAGCTTTGTGTCCTCCTTATGATGGGGACACCAGAACTGGATGCGGTACTAGATCTCTGTGTTGGAATGACATGATGTTAAGGTTTAGTTAGGCTGAAAGCACAGAACTGATTAACCATTAAGTGTAGGAGTTCCCAAATTCAGCTGAGAACTTGATTTTGTCTATAGAAAACTTTGTGAGATGCTGTAGAAATAGAAATGTTTAATATTGACCTAATGTGGAATCCTACTCTGTTAATTTTCCTGAGACTTCTGCTGTCTTGTGCCTGCAGTACACATGCTGTGGGATGGGGGAATGAGAGCTGGTTTGTAGTAAATGGATACGTCACAAGAACTGAGTAACAGTCCCCTCAGCTAAGGTTCTATTTTGGTTTTGTTTTCCTCGCAGGGAGCGCTTGCTTCCAGTGTGCCGGATTAATGATTTTCAAATTGCTGATGTGTTAAACCCAAGTAAGCAAATGCAGTGGAATCCTTTGGTTTCCTGGGGTGGTGGGTGTCACCTGATATTTAGCTGCTTTGTCTGTTTTACCATAGCCAGGTTTGCATCTTGTATGGAGACCTGTCCCTGGCTTCCAGCTACTCTTCTGACCCTCTCTGTGGCCCCTAGACAAGCTGGTTCTAATGAACAGTTCTCCTAACCCTTATGTAGGCTAATCCAGTTAAACAAGGGAGTTTTTAATGCCACAAGTCTGGGGAACCGCCTGTGACACACTTGAAATAGCATAAGAATAGATGGTAATGAAAATGATCCTGACAGCTCTTGGATGCTGTAAGATTTCTTATGCTGATGCCTGAATGAGAAGTGATTGAGTTTTTGTTTCACCGTTCTCAATACCCAGCAGTGGTGATTCTGGTACAGCACAAACAACTCAAAAGGCTATTCTGAACTCTTTCACTCCTGGGTCTGACTTGTCTAAGACATTCAAGGCCTTTTATAATAACCTTTTGCAAACTTTTCTTGGAATAGACCCAAAAAGTCCCTGCAGTTCACATTGCTGCCTTCAGTTAGCCTAACAGTTGCAGTGAGGCTCTATCTTCCGAGCTGTGATGCTTTCTCCCCTAGGTCCGTGTTAATGGCAGGCTGTACTTAAAGCCTTTCTCCCAGGTGCCACTTTCATTTGTTAAACTGCACAGAGCTGGTCAGACACTGTTCAGTTTGCTGCTAGTTTATGTGTGCTTTGTGAAATCTTTGCAAGTTGAGCAGGGGGAGAACTAATTTACATTCCAGGGTTTTATAATTTCTGTCTCTTCTCTGACTGACATTTTGCCCTGCTTTTTCTAAGCAATTGCACTCAATGTTTGTGGAAACCATAACAACGATGGCTTGCAATTCCTATTTCAGAAGCAAAGAGGACAGCTCGCTTCCTCAGTGGCATTCTCAACTTTGTGCACTTCAGAGAACTGCGGCGTGAGACCTACTTGGAGTTACAACTGAACTATGTAAGATTAGGTCCCACCTTACTCCAGAATGTTAATTATACTTAACTAGTTAACCCAGAACTGGGAGCAGAAAAGTGGTGGTGTTTTTAACTGCATGTCTAAATAATACATTAAATGTAGTCAAGCAATGCAGGAAGGTGCCAGGTTGGTGAATGCTAAGAGGATGGAGCCAGGCTCTGCTTGGTGATGCCCAATGACAGGACAAGGGGCAATGGGTGGGAGTTGAGGCATAGGAAGTTCTGAGAAACATGAGGAAGATTTTTTGTTTTTCACTGTGAGGGTGACAGAACACTGGAACAGGCTGCCCAGGGAAGTTGTGGAGTCTCTCTTTCTGGAGATATTCAAGACCCTCCTGGATGTGTTCCAGTGTGATCTGGTACAGGTGATCCTGCTCTGGCAGAGGGGTTGGACTGGATGAGCTTTTGAGTTCCCTTCCAGCCCCCAATACTTTGTGATTTATGTTATGTACAACTTGTACAACTATATTCCACCTTATAAGCACATACCTAGCTATTGTAAATGGTTTAAGGAAAAACCTTTTGCAAAGCCCCTGAGGAAACATTTCAGGTTAGAAGACTGGAGGAGATTGCAACATTGTAAATGTTTCTGTATGACCATGACAAGTTATTACTTAGGCTGTTACCTGAAGCTTTGTTGTGATTATTTTTTTCCCCTAGTAACTTGATAGTTTGGCCTAGTAGCGAAGGTTTGACACCTTGCAAAGACAGATGTACCAGGCAGGGGGCTGAAGATAGAATTGCAGGTGGCTTCCCTTCTACTGAAAATATCAGTAGTGCAGAGATGCTGCATTTCATGTGAAATAATGATGAGCAGAGCTCTAACAGAAGCCCTGAGAGAAACCATATTCCTCTAAAATAACAAAGATCACTGAATATTTATTTTGTAGAAATCGGTCATGGAGAAGAATCAACAACTGGAGATGGCAAATCGTGAGGCAGCACTGAAGCTGGAGAAGCTGAAGTGAGTAAGGCAATTAAGAAATGGCTGTGAAATGCATTACTTGACCTGGCTGACTTGTACACTGCACATGGTCTGGACAGGCTGGATTGCTGGGCCAGTTGCATGAGGTTCAACAAGGCCAAGTGCAGGCACTAGAGTCACAACAGCTCCAGGCTTGAGGCAGAGTGGCTGGTAAGCTCCCTGGAGTAAAATGACCTGAGGGTGTTGGTTGAGAACTGGCTGAATATGAGCCAGCATGTGCCCAGGTGGCCAAGAAGGCCAAGAGCATCCTGACCTGTATCAGCAATAGTGTGGCCAGCTGGACCAGGGCAGGAATAGTGCCCCTGTACTCAGCACTGCTGAAGCCACGCCTCAAATACTGCATTCAGTTTTTGGGCCCTCACTACAATAAGGATGTTGAGGTGCTGGAGTTGGTCCTGAGGGGGATGATGAAGCCAGTGTAGGTTCTAGAGAGTGAGTCTTGTGAGGATGATGTGGGTTAGGGAGTTNGGGAAGGTTTAGTTTAGATGTTAGAGAAAATTTCTTCCCTGAAAGGATTGTCAAGCTCTGGAACAGGCTGCCCAGGGAAATGGTGGAGTCTCCATCCCTGGAGGGGATATAGAAGCTGTGTAGATATGCTGCTGAGGGCTACAGTTTAGTGGTGGACTTGATCTTAAGGGTCTTCTCCAACCTAAATGGTTCTACTGTTCTGTATAGGGTGCCTAAACAAGAACTGAGTGGTTAAGCTGAGTGACCTTAAGAGGGAGTACGTGGCTGCTTTGACAAGATACTGTATTTTGTGTGTTTGGGAAGATGGTGAAACTTTTTTGCTGTTACAGTTTTTAGTGATATGTCTTTATCTCTTTCCTAGCTGTAGGAAGCCCATCTTTAATAGATGGGTAAAGTTATCTTTCTTAGTTGTTTGACATGTTTGTCCCATTCTCTGTTTCAGGCCATTTAGTCCTACTACCTGTGTCTTTGCACCATTAAGTTTTGTTGTTGCTTGCGAATAATGGGATGAAGAGGTGGCTAGTTTCCAAGAGAGCTTTCACAACAGATTTTTTTTTTTTTTTTCATAATAGCTCCTCTTGGTACATTCTAGACAGAAGGTTCTCTAGCTGTAGGCCTACCCTAATTCAAGCTGTTTCTTCTAGCAGCTGATATACAAATTTCTTTAATGAAAATGGGTAGAAATGTTGTTCTTTTGTGCTTTGCTTAACACAATCTTCAGACTAAGTCCTCTGTTATGCTTGTGCCTCTTTCTGCCAAAATACCTCTTCAGGTTATGCTTCAGCTACAAAAATCCAACTGTCATTGGCTTGTGTAATGTATTAATTTGAGACTGTCTTGCCCTCATTAGTAAAGTTACTGGTCGTAAAGTGTGGAGAGAGTGTTTTATCTACTGTACTCTGTTGACTGGATTATAACAATGCTAAAACTGTCCCATATCTTTATTTTTGTTGTTTAGCACTGTTCCAGTTGAACACCAAGAGGAGGTGAGGCAACTGACAGATAATGTTCGAGAACTGGAGCAGCTGCTAAGGCAGGACTTCCATCGGAAACAAGTATGAGCTTGATTATATACTTCTCTGAAATGCTGCTATGGCTTCTGGCCACGGGGGTTCCTTACTTCTCTTGTTTCCCCTCCTCCTCCCTTGACAAAGGAGAAAGGAGACTGATTTAAAACACAGGTCATTGCAACATGCTGTCTTGTCTAGTCTAACCCTTGGCACCAACTCTTCATTTCACTGTTAAGCAATGTGAAACGTGCTTGAAATGGGTCTTGGGGAATAAAAAAATGCATTGGCTCTGCCTTTTTGAAAGGCATTATGCAGTGATTTGGGAGATACCTCTGTTATTGCTCAGAAGTGTCATGTGTATTCTTCTCTCTCTTCTCCACCTGAATTGGAAGAACTGTATGTGAGCCATGGCATGAAATGAAGCCCAAGAGAGATCACCCAAGGGAATGCCTGGCTAAAAGACTGGTGTTGATTGCAGGGGTAACTTTACAGCAATAGCAAGCTGCCACTAAGGCCTCTTAGGTTACCTTTTCAGCTACTTTGGAATAAGAAAAGAAAAATGTGAGGCTAGGGTTGGTGATTTTGTTTGTTTGGGGGTTTTATACATTAAGTCACGTCTCTACTATCAGTATTACTAACCATATGTTTGATTTCTATGTTGTTTGGGACCTTGTATTAGCTTAGCTTTTTCTCCAGAACAATCCCTGTGGTGAAGAAGGTTGTGTGTGTATAATGCTGCCAGGGTCAGCAAGAAGAAAGGTAGCCTGTCTTATCCCCGTTCCCAGATACCTACTGCTGCCTGCAACCTTGTTGCTCCCTGTGGTTTTTCCAAGAGTTCTCCTTCTGTCTTTTAAATCTTACAGACTTCAAATCTATCTGCTTGTTGTGGCACTCCAGGGAAGCCATAAATGGGGTTTCTTTTATAGACAGGTCTACGATAGAAAGGTAAAGGAGACGGCAGTTGTAGAAATGCTTATTTAAAGTCTATTGTGTTTTGTTTTGGTTTTTCAGGTAGCTGTAAATGAAGTGACTTCACAGAAGAAGTCAGATATAGCAGAGCGCACCCGAAAACTGGTGAGTGCAGCTCTGTGTAGGACTAGGCTCTCGCTTGTATCTCAGATCATCTCTCTTTCTTGGATCAAATAATTCTTGGAGATAGGTAATGTTCAGGTTATTTAAAAAGCTGATTTGACTTCATTCCCCTCCCCATGGAATCTTTACTGAAGTAGTTTGGTGTTTTGTTAACTTTGAAAACACATATCTGCAATGTAAAGCTGTGTCTTTGGGAAGCCGATCTGTTAAAGAGTAAGGAATCTGGATTTCTGAGGCACTGAATGTTTAAGTGCATGGAATAGGTAATAAAGCAGCCAGTGACCTGGCTGGGACAAAACTGGAGAGCTTGCACAGGAGGCTTGTTGCTCTGAAACCCTGCAATGACTGCCTCAGCTGCACTAGGTGAGGGGTTCTGGAGGAGAGAGCTGTTGGTGTAATACTTATGAGCTGGTAGCCTGCGTGTAATGCAAGTTAAATGCTGTTCTTGTGACTTAGTACCGCACCCCTGTAAGCATATTCAGGGAACAGAATGGACTGTTAACTGTTTTAGAGGAATTTGCTTTTAAAACAGCTTTTCTAATGAGGAATAACTTGAGAAAAGAGCCTGTCAGACCATGCTTCTCAATTCCTTTTTTGTACACAGAATTGCTAATATTGGAAGTGTATTTGTCTTGTTAACTAGAATGACCTTAAAGTGATAATGGCCGATTTGAAAGAAGAGCAAGAGCAGAAGAAGTCAAAAATTGTTGAGAGTCCAGAGGAACTGAAAAATTACAAAGAAGCGATGAAAGAGACTGTCAAGAAAATAAAGAAATCCAAGGTGAGGTTTCCCTCTGTCTACACAAGGAGGTATTCTATTAGAAAAGGCATGATTTAATGAACTGTCATCTAGAAAGGCTTCTTGAATAACTTACACTTAAAACCAGCAGAGCAGTGGTCAGTCTGAAAGGAAACCCCAGCTTCAGAGAGAAATGAAGTTTGGTTGAAGGGATGGGGTTTTTTAGGTTGTGTTGGTGGTTGTTGTTTTGGTTTTGTTTTTCTTTGCAAAGCAGGATTTCAGTCACTGCTGCTTTGTCCTGCATGAGGAACTATTTATGCAACTAGGTGTAGAACTCTTGAATCTGGCTGTTTGCTCTCAAGAGATGACAATGTTATGGCAACTCACAAATGTCCTTGGATTTAAAGCATGTGCTGAAGCATGTGTTGCCATTCTCTGTTTCTGATGTGGATGGCTGTCTCCACTAGTAAGCTGCAGACAGAGTTCCCCTCCTAGGTTTTTAGTTTAGTGGTGGGTTTTTTGTTGTTGCTTGGCTTTTTGAGATTTTTTTGGTGGTTGTTTTAAACCACATGCTGAAGTGCCATGTCCACTGGTTTCTTGAACACCTCCAAGGGTGGTGACTCCCTCACCTCCCTGGATAACCTACTACAATGCCTGAGGATTTTTTCTGTAAAGAAATTTTTCTTAACATCCAACCACCTGGCACAATTTCAGGCCACTTTTCTTTGCTTTTAATAGTGATGTCCCCTCTGTGTTTGTAGTTCATTGTGACTTGCATATCAATGAAGCTTGCCTTTCTTCCTAGACATTTTCTGTTCCAAAATTGTGAACTTTATATCTGTAATTCCAGGCATTGTTTTTGTAATGATTTGCATAATTCCTCTCACCAGTACATGGAATTTCTTTTTTGAAGAAAGCTTTTTTTCTGTTCTGGAAGCTCTTGTAACAAGCTAGAGGTAGGGAGGTGATTGTCCTCTTGTACTCTGCTCTGGTGAGGCCAGACCTTGAGTATTGTGTTCGGTTTTGGGCAATACCACAGGGATGTGGAGGTGCTGAAGCGAGTGCAGAGGAGGGCAGTGAAGCTGATGAAAGGTCTGGAGAGTAAATCTGATGAGGAGCGACTGAAGGAGCTGAGGATGGTTAATTTAAAGGAGGCTGAGGGGAGACCTCATCGCTGTCTACGGCTACCTGAAAGGAGGTTGTGGAGAGGTTGGCGCTGCTCTCTTCTCACAGGTGATTAGTGATAGAACAAGAGGGAATGGCCTCAAGCTGCAACTGGGTAGATTTAGAGTGGACATTAGGAGATTTTTTTTTTTTCCCAGCAAGTGTGGTCAGGCATTGGAATGGGCTGCCCAAGGAGGTGGTGGAGTCACCAACCCTGGATGTGTTTAAAAGTAATTTTGGTGTGGCGCTTGGGGATATGGTTTAGGGTGCATCTTGCAGAGTAGGGATAGTGGTTGAACTTGGTCATCCTGAAGGTCTCTTCCAACCTGAATGATTCTATGATTGTGTCACTTATTTATTTTGAGAACACAGAAATTTTTTTACAAACTGAAGTTCTCATTTCAATAACTACTAGATATTAATGCTAGTGTCTGTTTAGCAATGAAGGAATGAGTGCATAAGTCAATATGCATTAATACTATGCAAAATAAGTGCTGAACTCCAAAGCTGTTTATTAAGTGTGCTGTGTTTTTTGTTTGGTGTTTTTGTTTGTTTGTTTGTTTTTAAAGCAAGAAATTATGGAGAAATATGAAAGTTACAGAGACATAGTTGAGGTTTTGCCACCATGCCAGCTGGAGTTGCAGTTGTATCAGAAGAAGATGGAAAGACACGTAGCTAATGTCGAGCTGTGGGCCAATATGTTATCAGAGGTTTGTATTGCTCAAAGAACACCTGGTTAGGGAGACACTTAATGACTAAGCAAAATGAGTGGTTGTCAGTAAATGTCTGTATCTTCAAAGTTCCCATCTCTCGTCTTCCCACAAAACTGGAAGAATTCAGATAATATCAGGAATCTGTCTTAAAAACAGAGCTGCTGCTTTGCTGCCTGCCACTAACTAATGTGCTGGTAACCACTTGCAGTAGTGAAAGCCTTTATTGCCATAGAAACCTGACCTAAAATAGTTTGAATGTCTTTAGGTTACTGATAGGAAATGGTGGAGGAAAAGTGGGACCCAGATTCTTCTGCCTAGAGAGCACAAACAGCAGAAAATGACTACCTCTAAGAAGAGTCATGACTTAAGTACCTTTAACTATTTATTAATAATGCTAAGCCAGCCTTTCCCTGATGAAATACTGGTAACGTCACAGTACCTAGCTATTTGCTATGCAGTTTGGGGAGAAGGCTGATAGGAGCACTTGAAGAATGTTTTGCAGCCTTTTGGGGTATTTGGGCATGGAACATAAGACACACAGCTGTTGGAGCAGGTCCAGAGAAGGGCCAAATAGATGATGCAAGGGCTGGAGCAAGTCTGCTGTGAGGATAGGCTGAGGAAACGGGTTGTTCAGCCTAGAAAAGTGAAAACTCCAGGGGGATCTTAGAGCTGCCTTCCAGTATCTGAAGGGATCCTACAGGAAAGCTGGAGAGGGACTTTTTTATAAATGTGTCTAGCAATAGGACAAAGGGGAATGGTTTGAAGCTGAGGGAGAGTAGGTTCAGTATGAGTCTTAGGAAGAAGTTCTTCAGGACCAAATTGGTGAGACTCTGGAATAGGTTGCCTAGGGAGATTGTGGATGCCTCCTGCCTGGAGATGTTCAAGGCCAGGATCAATGAGACATTGAGCAGCTGAGTCTGTTGAGAGGTGTCCTTGCCCATGGTGGATGGTTGGAGTAGATGATCTCTAAGGTCCCTTCCAACCTAAGCCATTCTATGATTTATATAGTATATGTTCAAACTACTTGTGGCTATAGCAGAGCTCAGAATAACCTCTGAACGTCCGTTGAAGTGGTGATGTCTTGTCCATTTGGATGTATTTAAAATCAGATCAAACCCAGGGAACTGGGATTTAACTGGGACAGTTAATTAGCAACTGAATCATCAAAAAGAGGAAGGTAGTTCTAATCCTTGTAAACTAGAAGGGTATATACTCTTTCAATTAATTTCCTCCCCCTCATTTAATTTATTTCAATTCTTATCCACTTAGTTCAGGAATCTGGAGGACCAGATTGAGAGTGCTCAGAGAGAGATGAAAAATGGGAACGGAAACGAAGTGTCCTTGAGGAGACTGGTCACTGCAAAACATGAAAAGCTGTCTACAGCTGAAATAAAGATGAAAAAGAAGCGTGAAGACTTTGAGCAGTATAAGCAGACAATATTGGAGTAAGGATGAGTTGACATTTCTGCCTGATGCTGCTTTATGTCTTCGTTACGTGCTACCAAGGTTTGCAGCTGGTACAAATGCGTAGCTGAGCAGCCAGAAGAGAATGAGTGATGTGGGATAGCTTTGTATCAAGACTAGTGATGCTGCAGGCAGGGGCTTGGGGGTCTCAAATCAATAATTGCAATGTGACTTGACAGCAACTCTTTTATTGGAGCACTAATTTAATTTATAATGCTGATTCTTGATTCTTTTATCTTCTTAAAGAGAATGTCACATTGGGATAATTTTCCAACTTATCAGACTTCAACAAAGCCCCATTTGCCTTTCATGAATTTTTCATAATTTCCCTTGCCACTTTTGCTCATTATCAAAGATGTTCAAGACCCATAGGGAAATGGGGCTCGTATCTCGGAGGAGTATTATCCTGACATGATGCTTCTAAAACAAAAGGAAAAGTGTCATTTGATCAAAGCCTCTTAGCCCATCTTCCTTCCTACCGTATGCTAAAGGCAAGTTGCGAGGCAGTGTTTACAGCGCAGCAGTCACTTCAGCAGCGAGCTGCAGCCTCATAAGGTCCTGGCTTCACTGTGAGACTAGAAATGCTGAACTCTCACAGAGAAAGCTTCTTGTGTAACGTTTTCTGGTGCACAAATAGGAAAAGGAATATTGAAAATTATTGGCTGGGTAAATTAGCTATGATGGAAAAGAGCTTTTTCCACATGTGTGCAAAATAGCAGCAAGATTCCCAGGCTTTTGCTCCTCATTTGCCATATTGTCAGCTAAAGGAGATTGAAGGTACTTTCCCTCCCAAATAAAGAAAATAATATAATCTAGTACTCCTTTATGTTAACAGTTGCTGCCAATTTGTTTTTCATGTGTTAGATGTTTTGCTTGAGTGATAAAATTATATGCTTTGATAACCAAGAGGGGAAGAGAGGTAACCTTGGTTTGAAAACAAGGGGTTTTGCTGGTGAATAAGAGACTGTTCCCTTGAGATAGAAAGATGTAAGTAGGCTTGTGCTATTTATGGGTGATTTTAGCCTTTCTTTAGAGAAAACAGCTGCCAAAGTTACAGCCGTAATTATTGTACCAACGTTTAGTATAAACTGGTAGGTGTATCTTGCACTGGAAGTCAGAGTGGCTGTCCTCTTCCCATGCCAAACCATGTGGAACCTCCTATCTGAAGCTATCTGAACTTATCCGCAAGCTGGGAAAATACCATTTGATCCTCAGGATGCAGTGAAATGATGGACTGGAAGTTGAGGATAACAGAGCTGTAATCCCATACATCTACATAACTTGGAAGGGGATCTAGAGCTAAGAAAACTGCTTGACTTTCAGATAGGCTGTAAAGTCAAGTGCAGCTGTATTGCTTTTACCCTGGTCCAGTGACTGACCTTCAGGCAAGGCTCTCTCCTGACACCTGTACTGCATCACTCAAAGGCAGGAAGATGCAGTGTCCAGCTGTCTGCTGGGATGGTTCCACTGGAGCCATTGGAGTCGCTTTGATTGGCAGCATCTGGGGATCTTCACCATGCTCCTCTAACTGCATTTTGAATTTAACTTCTTGTACCTACGCTGTTCCAGTTTAAGAACTGGACAAATTTCCAAGCAAGTGGTTTCTGTACAGCATCGCCTCTAGAAGCTGCTAGTTCGATGCTTAAAATATGCAAGCTTTGCTTGTAGTGGGGTTAGGTTTAATCTGTTTTCAGTCCAGTGGCTCTCTACTAATATTTTTTGCCTCCCACCTTTAGATATTGTAACAAAATTCAGGAAAAGAGAGGTGCTGTATATGATAAAGTTGTGGCCATTCAGAAGGAAATCCAACAGAATCGGTTCAAAATTCACCAGCTGAATGAGAACGCTGAAAAAGAAGAAATGAAAGTTAAGGTGAGGCTTTTTTCCCTTAAGAAATCCTGTTTGCTGTTCTCAAACCTGATTTTTAATATGGGCCCTATAGATAAAGAAACACTTTTCCCTAAAAATGTACACAGAGGGTGGATAGTGGGGGAGGGAGCACTTCCAGCTTGTGGCTCCACTGGGTTGCTAGGGCTTGTTCAGGTATCTGCAGGTGGTACAAATGGCTCCCAGATGTGGGACTGGCAGACCTGAGAGAGAAAGGACTTTGCAGTGGTGCAATTCTCATCTGTGTCTGTAGCAGCTAGTATGCTAGTTCTGTGATGTCTAGTTTTGGTTTATGATGCTTCCAGCTGTAAGTAGTTGGAATTTGTTCTTTTTCCTGTCTGTCCCCTGTGACCTGACCTGTGAGGCTTTGCATTCCTGTTGTAGTGATGAGCCTCCCTGGAATACAGGGCCACTTGCCCATGTCACAAGCACTTCCTTCTTAGGGTTTCAGGAAGAAAATTGTTCAGCTCAGCTTTGGAAAGGGGCAGAAATCCTGATGCCTTAGTAGTTAAGGAAACACAGTCTGCCTGTAGCATCTCGTCCTATCTGTTCATTATTGAAGTACTGTCCATGCTGGGAGCACAATGGTAGCAGTCACAGTGGCAGAAACTTTGGTGGCACAGCTCAACACAGAATGGTGCAGTAATAATGTGACATACTGAGCTAGTGCTGATTGACCACAGAATTGTAGAATGGTTTGGGTCAGAAGTGACCTCCAAAGGTCACCTCGTCCAACCATCTCATTGTCATGACCATTAGAATTACAATCACAAATATTTTGCTCGTGGCTGCTCTTATTCTTGTGATGTTTTGTAACTTCCCTGTGTTCTGTTAATGCTGCTTCTGAAGCCAGGGACAAGGTACCTTTGAAATCACTTTGAGACCACCAGACCACTCTCACTTAAATCCTTAGGAAGCATAAATGTTAACTTTGCTGACGTGGTTCCTTTCTTCCTCCCTTTTATCTTTCTAGGAAATCTACCTAAATCTGAAGGCTGTGTTGGAGAAACGTCAGGAGTCTCTCATTAATGCAGCAAAGAGTTATGCAGCCTCCAGGGAAGACAAAATTGCTGAGCTGAAAAAGGGGCTGCTGAGAGTTCAGGCTTCCGGAAGTAGTACTTAGACCTGTCTTTACTTGCCTTCCACTTTTCATTATGTTTATCTTGGTATCTGAACTCAAGAGCTTGTGCTTTTCATGGGATGGATAATTATTCCAGGCAAAAAACATCTGTCTCAAAAAACATGTCAGAACACATTTAACTTTCTAGGCAGATCCTAATGTTGTGAGCTTGCTAACGTGGATAAGAAAGCATTCTTTATCCCATTTGTGTTGTTTCAGTCAGTACCTGATTTTAGTGGTGGTAATGCAAGTCTTGCTAACGCCAAATTGCTTGACATTTAGACAGAATCCTGCCTTTTGTCAAAACTGCTCTACAGACTTTGATCTGGGGAGACCTGGCTCTTTTGTCTGGTCTGGATGGACACCCTGGTCAAGATAAGTCAGTGATAAGTGATATTCCACTATTATTAGCCAATTAAGATTAAATCCTGATGGAGCAGCAGCATCCATGTAAAAGCCATCTTACTCTCATCACCAATATTGGTGATTAAACACTGAAGAGTCTACTTTTAGTTAACAGGGCAATACCTCTGGATCCTTGAACTCCTTGTGTCTGTTCTGTGGGGTCTTAAATCTTCATCTGTGCTTATTACAATGTCTGGGTGCTTAGTCCTGTAAAAAAAAAAAATAGGTAGGTGGGTATTTTATATCTTGTGATGGCACTCAGATTGCCACAGTGTTTTTAATTCTTTCAAAAAATAAATTTTCATTTTTATAATAGCTGATATAAGGACGTTGAATCCTTTTCTCTTTTAGGCCTTCTCCCTCCCCACTTTCCCAACTAACTTGGCACAACATTCCAATTTAAAAATGTTGATTTGTAGGAATGGAATCAGTGGTATTTTATCATGAAGGGTGGAAGATTGCAGCCTGTGTAGATAATGTCTTCTGGTTTTGTTCTATTATCATAGAACAGCTTAGATTGGAAAGGACCTTAGAGATCATCTACTCCAACCTCCTTGCCATGGGCAGGACACCTCTCAATAGACTCAGCTGCTCAAGGCCTCATCCATCCTGGGGAGGAGGCATCCACAACCTCCCTGGGCAACCCATTCCAGAGTGCCACCACCCTCACACTGATAAACTTCTTCCTAAGATACAGTCTAAGCCTACTCTCTCTCAGCTTCAAACCATTCCCCCTTGTCCTCTCTCTAGACACCCTTATGAAAAGTCCCTCTCCAGCCTTGTTGTAGGATCCCTTCAGGTACTGGACAGCAGCTCTAAGGTCCACTCAGAGTCTTCTCTTCTCTAGGCTGAAAAACCCCAGCTCCCTCAGCCTGTCCTCACAGCAGAGATGCCTTCTATTAGGCTAACCAGAGGTGGTTAGCAAGTCAGACAGGAGATGGTCGTAGCTTCTAAAGCTTTTATGAAGGAATCAGACCTTTCTCACACTTTGCTTTGAGGTTTTGTCTTTGTAGGTGAGGCCCTTGAGTGAATGCCCATAGTCAATCTTCGCCTCATACCAAACATCTCAGACAGTTTTCTCATTTCTACCAAATACAGTCTGTGTTCTAGGTGTATGTATGGAACACAGTGTGAGTGTGTTCTTCATCTCAACAGTCCTGCAGTCTTGTGCAGCAGTCTCTGATGTAGAGACCAGTGAAAGTCTTAACTGCCAAGGTCACTTTTCCAAGAGCTGAAGGTCTTAAGTACATGCAAGACACAGACAAATTCTTTATAGATTTTATGCAGTAGGCCACCACATGCCATAATTAGTGATGTTTTGGGTGTTGTACTTGGAATATGAGGGTTTTTTAAATGAATCTTCTGTTGTGCCATGTGGTAAAGCATTACATTATTCGTGTGCAGGTGTGCTCCACTCCTCTGGCATTTGACTTGGTGTTATAGAAATCTAGCAGTAGGACCTGCTTTCTCGTAAGGACTGGTTGCAAGCTCTGCTCCACAGCCTGGATGTTGTGGCAGCTCTTGGGATGGAGATTCCAAAAAGCTTCAAAGAGGTACTGCAAGGGATTACTGCAGCCAGAATTGATTTTGATAGGATAAGCTTGCTGTCCTTCAGGAAGCTCCATGTAAAGATCAAGACATCTAAAAAGAAAGAGGTCATGCTTGTGTGCTCCAGTGACTAGGCATTTGTAGCACAAAGAAAATTAATCTGGTTTCTCCTCTCAGAGGCTTTCCACACCAGCTGTTGAGTGAAATAAAAGGTCACAGTTCATGAAGAAACAAAACTGGTTTCCAAGGACAGGTTTATGTCCCTGCTTATGGTCTGGGGCATTGGTTCCTTCCAACCCAGACCATTTTATGTATTTCCAATAGGTCCCTGTGCCTTCAGGATGATCTATTTGTACCTATCACCATCTATAAATAAAACACCACCAAAACTCCATTTTATCTAGAGAAAATTGATTCCTGAGTGGGAGTCTACTGCTGCTTTTCAAGAACAACTGCTGATCTTGAACCATATGGCAAGGCTGTGGGGTGGGGTTTGTGTGAGTTGAATAGCACCGAGGGGAGGATGGCTTTGCTGAGGTGATGCAGCTTCG
This sequence comes from Ramphastos sulfuratus, assembly GCA_013399055.1. NCBI lineage: Eukaryota > Metazoa > Chordata > Aves > Piciformes > Ramphastidae > Ramphastos > Ramphastos sulfuratus. The sequence continues at coordinate 96,867 of WBNM01003778.1, forward strand.
TTTCCCTCAAGAGGGCAGTGCTATTCAGAGCTTTCTTTTCCTGTTTCGTTCTGCTTTTAAGTTTTTCTGCCTAAATGCTTAGACTCCTCTGCTGAGTGACCAAAACTATGGAACGACTTTGTTCTGAGACACTGATGTGAAATGAGCGAGTTATAGGTAGACATTTGCTGTAATGCTGATGGAATAGCCTGGCTAGACTCGAGGGAATGAGACCTTCACAGCCTTCCCTGTAGTCTGCCTCTGAGAATAATTGAATGGCAGTAGCTGGTCTGCAGCTCGGCATAACTGCTTAAGTGTATGATCTTCTCTTGCAGGCACTTGAGTGTTTTATATACCACATAAAGCTGGTAGCACATTTGCATTGTACTGCTTGGGCTGCAGTTAAGCTCAGTGACCTCTGAGAAAACAGGGCAAGTTCTCTGTGTAGGAGATTTAAGGTAGGAGACTTAATATTTACTCCATGTGTGTATGAATAGCCTGTAAACTTTGCTCTACAGCTCTGCCTGTGGGCTTGAGTAACCAGGTAACTTTGATGCCAATCCAGATTAATGTAGAGCAGGGCAGGCACTTGCATTGTGCTCTGACTTAGCATGGTCTGGGTCTTACTGGAGCTTTTCTTTAGGGACCCTGCTCAGGTCGGGCAATAGCTTAGATCACCCAGAATGTCACTGTGAATGTAGGTTACCACTCAGTAGGACACTTTCCAGAAGCAGGAAGTTTAAGATAAATTTTGTCTGTAGCCTGTCCCCAGACCTCCTTTCTTAGAGCCGAACAATTTTAGCTTAGAATTAAAAGAAAAAAAGTGTGTATGGGAGAGGGTATAGAGCTTATTGGCAAATGCCGTACTGCTGGGAAGGTGCTCTACACTAACACTGAGGTGAAAGTCTCTTCTCTGACAAGCTCAGGCATATGAACATCCAGGGTACATGTACAGACAGCACAGCCTGAGCTTCCTGTTATTTGTAAGTATCCTTCCTCCATACAGGCTCCACACCATGAACTATTTAGGTGTCTTCTGCCCACAAGGTTATGTTGATTCAGAGGGAGGGCAGGGTTTTGTTCCAGTTTTCTGAAGAATTTAAACCAATTTTGGGACCTTTGCAAGTAGAAAAAGTAATAATGGGTAAGATGGCAAATGGGTGGGTTAGATTATGGCTTAGCACAGTATATGAATGTGAACAAAATTGAGATTGTGTGATACCTCCTCTGCTTGTGTACCTTGCTGCTATTCTGAAGGTAGAAAACCTGCTGCAAAGATCTTCACAATCCAATCTCGAAACGCTCCTTCTGTGAGGTTTTGGGCAAAATAAGTAGGGCTGGCTTAGGTGAGCAAGATTTGTGTTCCACTGCTTGGTGAGATGTTTCTGCTCTCGTTGTAAGAGGCGCTATAGCTATGCATGGCCACTTGGTGGCGCTATTGGCACAGCTTGCGGTGGTGCGGTCGGGTTTTGTTTCTGTCACGGCTTTGCTGAGGGAGCCAAAGAAACCTGCTGAGTCTGCGGCCCTGGAGTGACAACTCTGCAGCTTAGCATTCATGTATTCTGGCTCCAGCCAGGAGCAGGCAAACTAAAAGCTAAAAGTGTGGGGTTTTTGTTTTTGTTTTTTTCCTTTTCTTTATTTCCCCCCCCCCCCCTTTGCTCGGTGTGTGTGTGTGTGTATATTTATAATATATATATTTTAATATCTATTTATAAATATAGACAATAGGTATTATTATATAAATTACCTTAATATCTATAATACTAATTACATTTTATATATTATAATATAAATTACATTAATTAAAAAAAAAAATATTTCTGACAACTGATGGTCAGTTTTGTGTGCAGACCATAAAAAAAAAGCTACTGTGTCCTCCTTGGTGTTGAATTCTGTCTGGTGGATATGAAGGCTGTTTCGAGGTTGCTTGTAGCCATGAAATCACATTGCATTATGTAGTGGTGGGGCTAGATTTAGACTAGATGTTAGGAAGAAGTTCTTCACCATAAGGGTGGTGAGACACTGAAACAGGTTGCCCAAAGAGGTGGTGGAAGCCCCATCCCTGAGTGTTTTTAAGGCCAGGCTGGATGTGGCTCTGGGCAACCTGATCTAGTGGAAAGCGTCTCTGCTCGTGGCAGCAGGTTTGGAACTGGATGATCCTTGAGGTCCCTTCCAACCCTGACAATTCTGTGGTTCTGTGACTCAACTTTGAAGTGCCCTTTTACCTTCAGTAATGCTTGCTCAGGCACTGAAGCCACCTTTAACCAAAACTGTGTCTCCAAAGTTTACTGACAAATGTTTCCACTTCAGTATCTCATACTGCTGAGCTAGGCATGGAGAAAGGAGGTAACAGAGCTTGCACTTAGTAGTCACTGCCCTGTACCTTGTGGATGTGATTGCCCTAGGGGTGTGTGTGATTGCTTATGTGCATGGAGCTGTGTTTTGATGCTGAGGTGAAGTGTTTGTAAATCAGAAGGTTCTGAAGTGAAGGACAAAGAAACGGAAATCTGTCAGATAAGTGCTTCCTGTGCATTGAGGTCTTGTACCTGGAAGGACATTTTAAGTTTGGAAAGATTCTCTTAATGTTTCCATCAGAATTGATGAGGACACGGAGCTGTCAGAGCGAGTCCAGAGATGAGCCACAGAGATGATCCAAGGTCTGGAACATTTCTGCTGTGAGGACAGGCTGAGGGAGCTGGAGTTGATCAGCCTAGAGGAGTGAAAATTCCAGGGGGACCTTTTGGCTGCTGTCCAGTACCTGAAGGGATCCTACAGGAAGGCTGAAGAGGGACTTATAAGGATGTCTAGCAACAGGACGAGGGGGAATGGTTTGAAGCTGAGGGAGAGTAAGTTCAGACTGGATCTTAGGAAGAAGTTTATCAGTACCAGGGTGGTGAGACTCTGGAATAGGTTGCCCAGGGAGATTGTGGATGCCTCCTGCCTGGAGGTGTTCAAGGCCAGCATGGATGAGAGCAGCTGAGTCTATTGAGAGGTGTCCCTGCCCATGGTGGGAGGTTGGAGTAGATGATCTCTAAGGTCCTTTCTAACTGAAGCCATTCTGTGATGATTCTTATGATAATAGGGGGGAAAAAATTACTAGAGATAACTGGGAATAAAAACATGGAAAACTTTGAGCTCAATGTCCAAACTCTTTGCCTGAAAAATACTTCACAGGCTAAAAAAGGGGACACTGTTCCTTAAGATCTCCTAAAAAGAGATAACTATGTAACTTGATGAAACTCCCTATTTCACACTTAGCTGGTCTCCTGTAGCATTCAAGGCATCCTCTTATTTTGTGGTCTTTTTAGTGCTAATGCTTTATGGAAATGCTTGCAGACTATGGATCATGATGGATTTTCTTGAAGCCAGCAATATGAAGAGAGTAAGTGATAGGTATGCATCTGCTCTGCTGCAATACAGTTCTGTTCCTTCAGCCCCAAGAGGCTGGATGCTCTCTTGCCTTCCTACAATGCTGAATAACAGTAGGGTGACAACGGCATGCCAAAACCCAGTAGCCTTTCTTAAAATCTCCACTGATTAACTCAAGGTAGAGATCAAGTTTTTATTTTGTGTGCATGCATGAGTTGGTGAGGATTGGGTTGGACTTGCCCCTCTCTTTGTTGCCTTGTGGTAGTTCCATTGTTGTAGTGCCAAGGGACCAGGATCAGGTTTGGCTCTTACTGTGCTAGGTATAGTTTATCAGACACTGATAGTCTTTACCTTACAATGCTGACAATCTAAAAGGTGACAGTGTGCCAGGTAAGGTGGAATGCCCCTTCCACAGTGTCACTACGTGTTCATGATGCTGTGCCAGTGCAGCAGTACTTCTACATCTTCATCTGGCATCCTTGGGTTGCACACCTGAAGTCACTGTTGAGGCCTGGGCTATCTGCCACAGAAGAATCCACAGGACCTCGCTGTGTTCTTTGCTTTGAAGTGGCTGCCTGACTGCTGCAAGCACAAAGTCCATTTCTCAGGGGGTTTGTGCTGCCTTTTGGGTTTGTTCTCATGTGCTACAAGGAATACTCACAGACAGAGCTGTGCAATTTATGAGCGCTGGAACAGGCTGCCCATAAAGGTTGTGGAGTCTCCTCTGGAGAGGTTCGAGACCTATCTGGGTGTGTTCCTGTGTGACCTGAGCTAGATTGTATGGCCCTGCTCTGGCAGTGGGGGTTGGACTTGATTATCTGTGGAGGTCCCTTCCAACCCCTAACACACTATGATCCTGTGAAATACCTACAATGCCTCAAGTGAAACATACCCTTACAAGTACTAAAACACCATCAATAGAGTGCACATTTCTGGTTCTGGGAGAAGGCAGACTGTGGACTTTGTGGTGGTTTTCTGTTTGGTTTGGTTCTGGTTTTACTTGACTGAAGCCCAAGGAGGCTCAGTTTCATTCCCATGAGCTTTTTCTCCCTCTTCCTCCAAGCAGAAAGACAACAAGGTGTTTAGAAGCTGAGTTTCCTAATGAGTAGCAAATTCTACAGTACTTATTGCAAAAGAGCAGCTTGAAGGTTATGACAGTGATTTTTCTTCTTTTTTTAAAATTTTTTTTTTTTTTGAGGAAATGAATAAATACACTCACAAGGAAGTGGATGTTAGGAAAAAACCCAACCCCCAAACCTGTTTTTGCAAGCCCAACTGGAGAGGACTGGGAGAAACCAGTGTTTCTACACTGGTTTCTACAAACCAGTGTTTGTAGAAAATGAACAAACAAAAGGAGGGAAAACCTGGGTTATGTTGAGGTTTCCATAGCAACACAATACTTTTCCTGGAAATATAAAATGATGAGATCTGATCTATCTGCTATTTAACTCTTGCATGCAAGGCCCTCTCCTCCTCAGCTTACCTGCTGTCCTTCACAGCACTCTCTCTAGCGGTGGCTGTGCTGAGGAAGGGTGTACCTGGGACAAGGCTGTTCCTGTTCTATTCCCAAGCATGTGGAAAAGGAAAGGCTTAGGAGGCAAATGTAGTGTGTGTTTGATGGGCTGTGTAGGAAAGACTTATTAGCTGTGCTGATCCTGGGAATCTTCTGTTTCCTGCAGATCCAAGAAAGTAGGGGCTAAGCTGGTACTGAGAGCAGGCTTCCCAGGCAGGTATGTTGCTGAGATGTTCCATAGTCTGCAGGGTTTGCTGCTAAGGATGTGTCCTCCTTGGAAACGATGCAGCCTCTCTGAGATCTTGGAAATCTTCCTGTGACTACTTGAAGAGTTCATCAAAACAGCCTGACTTAAATTAGTACCCAGCAGCCTGTGTTTTGAAGCTCTTCAGGTCTGGAATGGGAATCCTTGATGGCAGGGGAGGTTTCTCATGGAGGAAGGTAGCAGGGTGGCAGTTTATACCCGATGAAAAGGACAGCTGGGAGAGTGGGCAGCATAACAGAAGTCCATGAAATTACTGATTGTCTCAAATTAGAAAGGGATGTCTGTTATTCCTTTGTCGTGGAGAGAAGCCCCAAGTGGATGGGAAAGACCACATCCAGGTACAGCAGACCAGGAAACAGATTCTGTTCCTTGCCTTCTGCCAATAACAGCAAGAGCTTTCCTCTGTCCCCCATCTGATATAGTCCCTGGCAGGCAGAGCAGAGCGAGCTTTGCAACAGCAGCAGCAACAGGGGCTGCTATTGGAGGGGAGAGCTGCCTGCAGCAGGAGGTAGGGTGGCAGTGGTGGAAGATGAAGAATTCACACTGACAGTGTTTTAGAGGTGTCCTGCACAGTAACTAGGTACAAAGAGAAGGTGGTAAAAGAAGGCAGGTAGCCCAACTGATGCTGCACATACTATGGTAATGATATATGATAATAATGATAATAGTGTCCCTGCCCATGGCAGGAGGGTTGGAGCTAGATTATCCTTGGGGTCCTTTCCAACCCTAATTCTATGATTCTGTATATATCTATGATCCAGAATTATATGATTCTATACATAAAAGATGTATTTATAACTGCCTTTGGGATGGGAGAGTCCTCAGCCTTCAAAGGGATGAGCTTTGGAAATTAGCTGGCAGGCTGCTGCTGTTTTACTTACCCCTTTCTGGAATGAGCTGAGGGTATTTGAAGATGTGGGCAGACTTTCACCTCTTTCTTGCAACACTTCATTTCTGTTGGTGAAAAGGGGAGTGCTAGTGGTGCTTTGTCACACATTACAGCCTTAGTTTTTGCTGCAGGTCTTAAGGTTTAGGACTCTAGCTGCAGCGTTGTAAGCTATGGATGTAGCAGGGGCTATTTTCAGTCTCTTGCTTTAAACCTGTTGCCTGCCTGACCACAAGTGCAGCAGAGGGAGCTCAGTGGGCTGTGTGATCTCCTTGGTTCTGTGATTCTTTGGCGTTGAGGGTAGAGCAGAACCTAGAGAGCACAATGTACAAAATGACTGCATTTAGGTGTATTGTGTTCAAGCCTTGCTAAGGGCCTGACTTGCCAAGCCCTGCTATATTCAGCAAAAGCAGAGGTTGGAAGGGACCTCCAGAGATTGAGTCCAACCCCTCTGTCAAAGCAGGATCACCCAGGGTAGTTCACACAGAAATGCATCCAGATGGGTTTTGGAAGTCTCCAGAGAAGGAGACTCCACAACCTCTCTGAGCAGCCTGCTCCAGTGCTCTGTCACCCTCACTAAAAAGAAGTTTCTCCTCATGTTGAGGTGAAGCCTTCTTTGTTCCAGTTTGTAGCTGTTCCTCCTTGGCTTATTGCTGCTGGCCACCGAAAAGAGATTGGCCCCAGACTCTTGACACCCACCTCTCAGATATTTGTACACATTGATGAGATCCCCTCTCAGTCTTCTCCTCTCCAGACTAAACAGCTCCAGATTTCTCAGTCTCTCTTCCTAGGGGAGATGCTCAAATCCCCAAACCATCCTCGCGGCTCTCTGCTGGACTCTTTCCAGCGGGTAATGCTTGTCAAGCCCTGAAGATCTGCAATACTTAGGAGGAAAGCAGCGCAGCAAGGTTCAGGGAGCAGTGGTGCAGGTATGTGCCAATAAATTGGAGGCAGTGCTTTAATATCTCTTAACACACCACCCCTCCATCTTTTAAACATTTATTATACTCCCTCCCATTTCTCCTGACAGCCACCTGTTCAACTTCTGACCTGTTTGTAAAAATCTGCACACCATCTATCAGAGGGATAGACGCACTTACAAACTCCTGTTCCGTGGGCATTAAGTAAATTATTTCTTTAAGATCATATGGCAGATCTATAATTAATTAAACCCTCCATGATATTAGCTCAAAATAATTTAGCCTTTCTAAAAAGGTAAATGTAATTTGCCGATCTGGTATTTGGAAGAATGCTTTCCCCAAAATCAATTCCTTTAGTTTCCAGAGAATAGAAATGAGAAGCAATCTCATTTTAATTATATCTCTTTATTGCTAACAAAGGAATGATTTATGCAATTAAATTAACTGGCTAGAAAATTATTCTCAGCTGGGCTGTCCTAATTCTTTGCTTTCTGAATTGTAGGCTCTTGCACTTCTCTGTGTAGATTAATTTTTCTGATATGCAAACAATGCTCCTTGTGTTCATTTTTAACATTTTTTTATTCACAGCTCTCCTTTTCTTCGTGTCAATGACATGAGTAATATTTGTGCACTGCTGGGCTCTGATTCAGGCCTTTTTTATGTGGAAAGATTGCAGAGAAAAAAATAATCTTTTTCTTTTGAATCTCATTATTGCCAGTGCAGAGCAAGGGTTTGAAGTTTTCTTATCTATGGCTGAGAAACAGCAGCAGGAACATGGAAGGACTGCAAAGATGTCAAAGGATGCAAACTTTTGAGGGGAAAATGTATCGGTGCTGAGGAGACAGTGTTAAGAAAGCATTTTTTTATGTATTCCTCTTAAACCCCTGCCTCCTGGCAGACAGGCAAAAAACTGAGACACAAAGGAGGAGAAAAAAAAAATCAGTCTTATGTTATACACAGACTTAACAGGGAAAGAACTTTGGATTTTCCTTTCTGCCTGGGATTACTTTGCAGTGGCTGGCCAGAGCGTTAGCTAGCGATATTTGGGCTGAGGGGGAAATTACCATGTAACAACACATTGTGAGCATGTGCCAGCACAACCTGACATCTTCTGAATGGGGCATTGGTGTAATCTCCTGTTTTAAACCAGCAGTGAACATATTGTGGAGCACGTGTTCGCTCTGCCTGAGCTGTCCTGCCCTGTATCGGCAGAGATGTGTCAGCTGGTCAGTGCTTGCTGTCTTGGCACTCTGGTGCTGCTGTCAGATGGTTCTGAAAGGGGGAAGGAAAAAAAAAAAAATCAGAGAGTGAGAGTTTTGTCTGGGTTGGTATGCAGTGCTCTGGATGTGGAAGGATCTATGGCACCAAGATTCAAAGGCTTTTGGACAGCCAGATAGGAAGGATCAATTTAGGATGACTTGAATGGGACAAGAAAGTACTCTGAGCCTATTTCCTCTGAGTGTGCATCATTCAAGGAGAACCTTCCTTCCAGGCTGGGGAGCCCCTGGGTGGGTGAGTGATGGAGTAGTCAGTGCAATGCTTGTTGACTGCAGTTGGTGATGTCCTGGAGGACACCATTCTAAAAGCAGCATGAATGGAATATGCTTTGGAATTAGGTTCTTCCAATAAATGCAATCCCTTCTCAAAGAACAGTTCGACAGTTGTTCCTGGTTTACTGCCGGAAAGTTGGGGTTTCAGTTGTTTTGTGGGGGGGTTGGTTTGCTTGTTTGGGTTTTGGGGTCTTGGGTCTGATTTTTGTTTGTTTGTTTGTTTGTTTTCTTTGGGTTTGGTTGGGCTTTTCCTTTGTATTTTGTTTTGTTGGGTTTTGAAAACACAAACAAAATCTATGCCAAGCAAAAAATAGACAAAACATGAAAAGAACTCCCACCAGAAACAACCATGAGCCAGAAACTCCCACCAGAAACCAACCAACAGACCCCAAGCCAAACCAGGAGACTGCTTTTTTCCTCCAGCTGATGGTAAGTTGATGCTTCATAGAATCTCTGATGGGTTCCCTTAGAAAGGACATACTGGAACCACTACAATGCTCTTAGTGAGGGGCTGTGTATGTTGCAAAACCAAGGCAGTCCCTTATTTTATCCTGTTGAAATAAGGGAGGTGGATGTTGCAATATCAAGTGTCCAGTCATTAGGTAGATCTCCATGGAGCCACAATGGGAAGGGAAAGAGAGCCAAAGAAAAACCCTTACACTTCCAAAATGTTAGAAGACACAGGGTTTAAAGTACACTTCTTACAAGCACATCCATGTAACAGTAACCCTAACCAATGGAAGTGACAATTTCAAGGGTCAGCTCCAGAAGAAACTGTCACAATCCGAGTTCTGGACTTCAGTTCTTTAACCAAGGAAAGAAGAAGGAGCTCCCTGCAAACCCTCTAATAGAATTAACCATCTCTCCATGGACCATTTCCCAAATGTGCCAGGATTTAATTTTACACTGAGCAATATCCAGAGCAAAAGCTGTCTTTGGAAATGCAGGGAATCTCCTGTACAGTAGATCTGTTACAGGTGGCCATTCTCCTTGTGAGAAGATCTCTGCCCCTGTGCCTCACTTGTTGAGTGATCCTATGGAGACACCTGCCTGGAAATGCCTTTCCTCTCTCAGATAAGGCTTAGTGTTTTGTGAAGCTACTGTAGATGTGCAGTCTTCATGTGCTTGTCTTCCAGATGAGATGCTGTTGCTGAGATAGTCATACACCAGGGTTATCCTGCAATAAAAAAGGTGTGTGGACCAGGGAGGTGTGTGGTTGGAGCTATGTGCTCTCTGAAAACTGGGTGGAATTTGAGGACCTCATCTGTTTGTCCATGATTTTCTTAAAATAAGAGAAAAAAAGCCTCATCTTGCTCTTCCTTCATTTTTTAATTTCTGCTGTTACTTTGCCCAGTGTTTTTTAAAGTCTGATATCTTCTATTTCTGCTCAGGTTCTCCTGAAGCAGGACTCGGGGAGATGGAGTCTTCATTTACTGGCATTGAATAAAAGTAAATTTTATAGAATCATAGAATGGTAAGGTTGGAGGGGACCTCAAAGATCATCTAGTTCCAACCCCCTGCCATAGGCAGGGACACCTCCCACTAGTACAGGTTACTCAAGGCCCNACTGCATAACATTAAAAAAAAGAGTATTTCAATAAGTATTAAATGAATAGCTAATACTTCTCTTTCTAAATGATCTGGGACACTGGAACAGGTTACCCAGGGAGGTGGTGGAAGCCCCATCCCTGGAAATTTTTAAGGGCCAGCTGGATGGGTCTCTAAACAACCTGATCTAGTGTGAGGTGTCCCTGCCCATGGCAGGAGGATTGGAACTGGATGATCTTTGAGGTCCTTTCCAACCCTGACAATTCTGTGATTCTGTAAGTAATGATGATAATTCTGTTTATAACAGATTCTAGATATCAGAGTGCAAAAATCTGAAGTTGAAATAATTTGACTCCCTACACAAGTACTGGGAAGCTTCGTGCTGGCTTCATATCTTCATTTCTAGTCTTTCCCATCTCCCAGTAAATTACTGAGATAGCTCCTAGCTATGTTTTATGAGCAGCAGCAGAAATGAAGCACTGTAAAATATTGATAATATATACTGAACAGTACTCTATGTAATTAGACTATACAGTTGTGCATGTACGTGCTCTGCCTCATTGGATTCTGGAGAGAGACACTGGGTGCAAATAAGCTCAAGGGGCTTATACTGTGACCTTTTGAAATCTGTTTTGTTATTCGTCTTGAACAGGATCTAGTTTGGAGCTGGGTGGTTGCCTCAAGGTCACTTCAACCTCAAGTGCTCTGCTTTTATAAAGATCTCATATATTTTTATAAAGCTTTTATCTTTATCTATGTAAAATAGGATTTGGGCATAGTGGCTGCATTGCTTGTTTGAAGCTTTGTGCTGGGAGCCTAAGATGAGTCAGCTCAGTGAAGGTGTTTTCTTTGGAATGTCATGAGGTTCCTTTAAACCTGATGGGCTTTTTTCCTAGTCAACCCCATCCTTCAGCACAGGGACTTGTCTCCCCTTACGAGGAGTGGCTGAGGGAAGTGGGTTTGTTTAGTCTGGAGAAGAGGAGGCTGAGGGAAGACCTCATGGCTCTCTGTGACTACCTGAAAGGAGGTTGTAGTGATATTGGAATTGGTCTCTTCTCCCTAGTATCAGGTGATATAATGAGAGGAAATGGCCTGAAACTGTGCCAAGGAAGGTTTAGGTTGGATGTTAGGAAAAATTTCTGTCCCAAAAGAGTGGTAAAGCATTGCAATAGGCTGCCCAGGGAGGTGGTGAAGTCGCCGTTCCTGGAGGTGTTCTAGAAACATGGGAACATGGCACTTCAGGACGTGGTTTAATGGCCATGGATGCATTGGCTTGACTGTTGGACTTGATGATCTTAGAGGTCTCAGGATGTTAGGGTTTGGAAGGGATCACCATAGAACATCAAATCTAACCCCCCTGCCAGAGCAGGACCATAGAATCTAGCTCAGGTTGCACAGGAACACATCTGGGTGGGTCTTAGGGAGTCTTTTTCTCTAGAAACTTTCAACCTCTCTGGGCAGCCTGTTTCACTGCTCTGTGATCCTTATGGTAAAGAAGTTCTTCCTGTTGTTAAGGTGGAACTTCCTGTACTGTAGTTTATATTCATTGCCCCTTGTCCTATCACAGGGTGCAAGTGAGAGGAATTCGTCCCCTCCCTCTTGACACTTAGCCCTCATATATTTATTAACATTGATTAGATTCCAGCCAAAACAGTTCTATGATTCTCTGCCTGCCTGCTAAATCTCCTCCATCCTGTCATGTAGGTTAAAGACATTAAACAACACTGGTCCCAGTCTCCATCCTTGAGGGCTGCCACCAGTAATGTGCCATCACTTGGACTGCATTTTGCTGATCACCAAGGCCAGCCACTTTTCTGCCCCATCTTATTTCTGCCCACCTTGGATTTCCTCCTTGGATCTGTATTTTTTTTTTTCTTTCTCCCCCCCCCCCTTTGATCCAGATGAACTCTTTCTACAGGAATCTTAGAGTTTGGAGCTGTGTCTTGGCAAAGAATTGGCCACTCAACTGATTCTAAAGAGCTTCTGCAAAATTTTAAATATGCAAATAATAATAATAATTATTGCTGCTAATAATGGGAGCAGCATGGGACTTCTTTATTATTTTTTTTTTTTTAGGCTTCTCTGTCCTCTGCAGATGCCACTTTAATGCAAATCAAACTTTGTGGATTGTGTTACCTATTGAAAAATAGTTTCAATTAGAAATTCAATTACACTGTCTTGGGGGGATGGAGCCGACAGTTTCTTTGAATTTTTGCACGTTATAGAGGGCTCCAAAGTGCCATAAATCTGCTAATTGATTTCTGTACCTGTAATGTTTGATTAGGTGTATTTTATTGTCTTCTTGGTTTTAATTAACCCCAGGCTTGTCAAAATGCTTCCACTGACAAAGGATATATGATGAACTGAGATAAACTCTATTAACAGAGGCTGACTTTTGTCAGTAATTGCTATCATGCATAAGAGTTGCTAGAAATTATCACACACAAAGAAACTGTACTTTTGGTAACAACTTTTATGGGCTGCTATAAATCTATTGATTGCCCCCTACATGCAGGAGATAAGCAACAGTGAATGACAAGGGGTCTAGAGCAAAATCAATCATTTGGTAGATGTCTTATAAATATTAAGAGTGACAAAACGGGAAGGCTTATGAAACCTGAGTGCTGAAAATGGAACGGATGCTAATGCACCTAAACTTGTTCCCATTAGAGATTGTGAGGGCTGTAGAGACAAGAGCATGACTGCCTCAGGAATCTCTTGGTTTGGGTGAAGCAGAACTTGTCACCTTGTCTTTCAGAGCTCCACAGGCTAAAGTGACACTGTGCCTTTCACTTCTAGGCCCTTGGTTGGTGTCCAAGCCTGGGCTGTTAACACTTGGCTGCTGTCCATTGCCTTGGAGGGCAAGCACCCAATAGGGTCATGTCACTGGTGTCTGGGAACAGAGGCAAGCAGAAGGGATGATAGGCTGATGTTGTGAAGGTCTTACCCAAGAAGCAGTTGCAGAGAACGTGTGAGATATTGTTGTTGAGCACAGAGGTACTTAGTGATGCTGAGTGCTCTTGTATGGTCTGCTGTTAGGAAGGTTTTATCTAGGAGCACAGTGACAAACCTGAGACAAACCATTTCTTGGACAAAAGAGGAAAGAAGGGTTAGTATCCTCATTCTTGCTGATATAAGGACAAAGTTTATGTGAGATCTCTAAGTAGTGACATAAAATCATAGAATTCTCCCAGGCAACCAGTGACAGAATGAAGGGACACGGTCTCAAGCTGCACCAGAGGAGGTTTGGGGTGGATGTTAGGAAGAAGTTCTTTGCAGAAAGAGTGATTGGTATTGGAATGGGCTGCCCAGGGAGGTGGTGCAAATGTTTAAAAGAGACTGGATGTGGCACTTGGTGCCATGGTTTAGTTGATTAGATGATGTTAGGTAATAGGTTGGACTTGATGATTTTGAAGGTCTTTTCCAACCTGGTTGATTTTGTGATTGTTTTGGTTGCAAAAGACCTCCAAGATCATCAAGTCCAACTATCAAATACAAACCTACACAGGAGCCTGTGTGTGAGCATTTGGGCTGAACTGAAACTTCATCTGTTGCAGCTCTGTACCCTTATTTGGTCTCTGGACCCTGTGTTTGTTTGGAGCTCTGCATCAGTGGATGCTGATGCAAGTATGGTCCTGTGAGCACAGGTGGCAGAACATTGTGAACATCAACAGAGTAATAACTAAGCTGTTGAGACAAACTTTCTGCAACATGTATATTAATCCATATCTGAGTAGAGATTTTAAACTGACCTTAGTTTTCTCTGCTGTTTTTCCTAGGAACTGCCACAGTGACTTAATAGCACAGTTTTGATAGTGTGCATGGAGAAAGGAGGAGCAGAGTAGAGCCTTCCTGTTCAGTGCAGTCCCAAAAGCTATTTGATCCATTAGTGTTAGGATATTTAGCTTATTCTTGATATTTTGGGGAGCTTTAAAGTTTCTCTAGAGCTTGCAAGGTGTGAGATTCTCACTTTGTTGTCTTAGTTTAGCCCAAAATGCATCATAAAATGCTTTGGGCTTTTCGGAGCAGTCATTTTTCATTCTAATCACAGGGCCACTGCAGTGTTGGAAGCAGGAGTGGCTGGAGTGGATTTACTGCTCTGTGTGTGTGTAGTGGGGGCACAGCTGGCACCTGGGAAGTGCTACTGTGGGCACATACAGCCTTCAGTTCTCAGCAAGAGAAAACCGCTTAGCCTGCTGATTCTCATGGATGAGACAAGAAACCTCACTGTGCTTGAATCCCAGTTCCTGGTGATCGCTCCCATGCAGGACACACTGGAAAACATTCCTCAGCATGCCAGGTTCCTAAGGACTGTGTGTCTTCAAGTGAGTTGTTAGGGAAAACTGCATCACTGGCTTCTGCAGCCCAGCAGAAGGTCTTGGTGCTGGATCCCTGGCATGGCATAAGTGGGATTTCCCATGGGATTCTCCCCTCTCAGCTGCTGTGAGAATGGGGAGCGCTAGCAGCTGAGTGTGATCTAACTTGATGTGTTGTGGATGATCCGAAGAGTCCTAGAGATTCTACAATCACGGAATGCACTGGGTTGGAAGGGACCTCTAGAGGTCATCTAGTCCAACCTCCCTGCAGTAAGCAGGAACATCCCCAACCAGATCAGGTTTCACAGAGCCCTATTAAGCCTCACCTTGAATGTTTCCAGGGTTGAGGCCTCTACTACCTCCCTGGGCAACCCACTTCAGTGTTCCACCACCCTCATAGTGAAGAATTTCTAATGTCCAATCTAAATCTATCCTCCTTTAGTTCAAAACTTTATAGCTTGAAACCAACAGTGCAGAGAGGACCAAGGATGCCATTACTTGAGGAGTGGAGAAAGGTCTTTTAGCCTTGGTAGCTTGGGAATGTTCCCGCAGCTGGACAGTTCGCACAGACCTGCTGTATGTGGTACTGGAGTGAACCCCAGTTGAGCTGCCACACTTGTTAAGTCACACAGTATCACAGTATAGCAAGGTTGGAAGAGACCTCAAAGATCATCAAGTCCAACCCACCACCACAGACCACAAGACTAGACCATGGCACCAAGTGCCACATCCAAACGTGCCTTGAACACCTCCAGGGACGGTGACTCCACCACCTCCCTGGGCAGCCCATTCCAGTGGGGAATGACTCTCTCAGTGAAGAACTTTCTCCTCACCTCCAGCCTAAACTTCCCCTGGCACAGCTTGAGACTGTGTCCTCTTGTTCTGGTGCTGGTTGCCTGAGAGAAGAAAGCAACCTCCTGCTGGCCACAACCACCCTTCAGGTAGTTGTAGACAGCAATAAGGTCTCCCCTGAGCCTCCTCTTCTCCAGGCTAAACAATCCCAGCTCCCTCAGCCTCTCCTCATAGGGCTTGTGCTCGAGGCCTCTCACCAGCCTCGTTGCCCTTCTCTGGACACGCTCAAGCACCTCAATGTCCTTCTTAAATTGAGGGGCCCAGAACTGGACACAGTACTCAAGGTGTGGCCTAACCAGTGCAGAGTACAGGGGGAGAATGACCTCCCTGCTCCTGCTGGCCACACTATTCCTGATGCAGGCCAGGATGCCATTGGCCTTCTTGGCCACCTGGGCACACTGCTGGCTCATGTTTAGGCGGGTGTCAATCAGCACCCCCAGATCCTTTTCTGTTTGGCTGCTCTCCAGCCACTCCGACCCCAGCCTGTAGCTCTGCATGGGGTTGTTGTGGCCAAAGTGCAGCCCCCGGCACTTGGATCTGTTGAAAGCCATCCCATTGGACTCTGCCCCTCTGTCCAGGTGCTCGAGGTCCCGCTGCAGAGCCCTTCTGCCCTCCAACCGACCAACATCTGCCCCCAGCTTGGTGTCATCTGCAAACTTGATGATGACTGTCTCAATGCCCTCGTCCAGATCATCAATGAAGATGTTAAAGAGGATGGGGCCCAGTACTGATCCCTGGGGGACACCGCTAGTGACAGTCCCCTCAGCCTTCCAGGGGCAGTTGGTGTGTTTAGCAGCTGCACCTTTCTTTCTGTTTGCCCTGGTTTCTTAGCTCTGCTTAAGAGTTTCCATGCAGGTCTCGTGTGAGAGTGCACATATATCTGTGTTCCCTCGTGGGTATGCTGAAAACAATCCATCTAGAGACCAGGTGTCCTTGTCTCTCTTGGCATCTGGTTAAATATCAGCCAAGCAGGAGAAGGTATATCCTAGGATGCTTTAGCTGGGGCTGTGAAGCCCTCGACTCCATCAAATGGGATTTGAAGGTCACAGTGGTTGCCCACATGTGAAAGATATGTCCTCATTCCCCATAGATAAAACATACCAGGATGATCAGTCCCAAGATGTCCCTGATCTGAGCTTGTGAGTAGATGTGTGCGATGCAGCCTGCTGAGAGCAGAGGTCGCTGTTTAACTGGAAATGGAGACCACCTCGCTTCTCCAGAGCTACCTTCTCTCTATTGTGTCCAGCTCCCAACCCTCTCTCTCATACCTCAGGCTTCTTTTCCGTTATGAGAAGACTTTTACCTCAAAAGCACAACACTAAGCTTCTGCAAATGAGAAGTGAGGGGCCGGACATCTGTAGCTAGAGGAGAGCAGAGGGCAGTGTGGTGGAGCTCGCTCTCTGCAATTTGCTCTTGCCCCACAAACCTACCGATGTGCCTTGCAAGTACCCCTCAGTCTCAATCCACAGCTCCTTCGTTTCATTCTTGCCTGGTCCCCAGCACAGCCTTGTTGACATCAGACATCTCTTCTTTCAGCCCTGATGGCAGTCTGTGCAAGGACTGTGGCCATCCTGAAAGCGAGGTGCTGTTGGAGGGAACCATGTACAGGAGCAATGCTTCATGTCTGTGTTTAGGTGGGCAGTAGAGGACTTTGTACTGGTAAGATAAGGGAAGCTAGATGACACAATCACAGAATACTAGACAAGAAGGGACAACCACGACAACCCTAAGCATCATCTGGTCCAACCTTTCTAGGTGATAGTGTAGTTGAAACGAGATGGCCTAGCACCTGTTAAGCTAAGTATTAAAACTGACCAGTGTAGGGAAATCTGCTGCTCCCCTTGGGAGATAATTCCAATCTCTGACTGTTCTCAAAGTGAAACACATCCTTCTGGAGTCCAATTGGACTCTCCCAGCAGTAACTTGTACCCATTGCTTCTTATCTATTCTGTGATTCCTTGTAAAAAGGGAATCTCCATCCCCCTGGTATCCAGTCTTCATGTACTGGTCCATGGTAATAAGGTCTCCCCTAAGCTTTCTCTTCCCAAGGCTGGACAACTGCAATTGTCTCAGCCTTTCCTCCTAAGGCAGGACTGCCAGTCCTCTGATCATTCCTGTGGCCCTTCGATGCACAAGGACACTAAACTCACTGTGCCCGGGCAGAGGTTGGATGAGGCTCAGAAACCTCATATGGGCTCTGCAGATGAGTCTATCTCAGCCATGCTCTGCTGGAACAACAGCACACCAGGCATGCATGCCCTGTTTGGTGAACAAGTGGCAGCTGGGTGGGTCCTGGTTAAAACCTGATCTGAGTAGCAGGACTGCAGAGAAACCATTTTGAAGCTCACTGAGTCCTTTTTGGACTCTCCTGAGCAGGCGGTATAGAGCTGCATGCAGCACTGTAGCACCAAGGTTGATTCACTGAGCCCAGCTGCTCCTGACCTGACCATGAGCTTGTCTGCACCAAGTCCACTCCCAGATGAGGAGAGCTGGGGGGAGTGGCTGACACTGGAGAGTTGTGCTGCCATTCATCAAGACTTAGACAGGCTGGAGGGTTGGGCAGGGAGAAATTTAATGAAGTTCAAAAAGTGTAGAGTCTTGCACCTGTAAAAGAACAACCCCAGGTATAGTAACAGGTAAAGAACAACCAGTATAGGTTGGGGACTGACCTGCTGGAGAGCAGTGAAGGGGAAAAGGACCTGGGGGTCCTGGTGGATGGAAGGTTGAGCATGAGCCAGCAGTGTGCTCTGGTGGCCATGAAGGCAAATGCCATTCTGGAGTGTATTAGGAGTATGGTTACTAGGTCGAGGGAAGTTCTTCTTGCTCTCTACTCTGCCCTGGTGAGGCTGCATCTGGAATATTGTGTCCAGTTCTGGGCTCCTCACTTCAAGAAGGACCTCAGGGTACTGCCTGAGAGAGTCCAGTGCAGAGCCGCAAAAACGATGGAGTGGAACATCTTCCTTATGAAGAGAGATTGAGGGAGCTGGAGCTCTTTAGCTTGGAGAAGAGGAGACTGAGAGGTGACCTCATCAATGTTTATGGATATGTAAAGGGTGAGTGCTAAGAGGAGATAGGACAAAGGGCAATGGGTGGGAGTTGAGGCATAGGAAGTTCCATGGAAACATGAGGAGGAATTTTTTCACTGTGAGGGTGACAGAACACTGGAACAGGCTGCCCAGGGGGGTTGTGGAGTCTCCTTCTCCAGAGATATTCAAAACCTGTCTGGACACATTCCAGTGTGATCTGCTATAAGTGACCCTGCTCTGGCAGGGAGGTTGCACTGGATGAGCTTTTGAGGTCCCTTCCAACCCCTGACATTCTGTGATTCTGTGAAAATGCTCAGCTCCTTTCATGAATCTCCATAAAATCCCACAGGCCACAATTTGCTGCAAGTGGCACAGGTGAATTAACCTCTTATGTCAGTATTTCTTATTGCCTGAAAATCCCCTTGGCTTTTAACTTCACTGCTGCTCTCTGGAGAAAAAGCAAATGAGGACTTCCAGCAGAGATGAGGGTCACTTGTTGCTTTCTTCAGGAGAATGGTCAGGGATGCCTGGGCTTCACAAGATGAGACATCCATGAGCAGCAACAGCCTGGAAAGCAAATACACTCTGCTTCTTATCAGTATTCACAGCAGAGTGAGATCCATCAGTGTGTCCTCAGTTGGTTTATTACAGTCAATACTTCATAGATATGAAACAGACAAGATCTGAGCCTTTTGATGATGTAAATTTGTATAGATCTGTTCACTCCCCTAAACTACAGCCTCTTCTCAGCAGAGCCACAGATGTTAGTTAAAACTTTAGTCCTTTGCCTAGACCTGTAAACTTATAGAATGATATGACTGCCTAACTGGAGAAGACCTTAAGATAATTGAGTCTGGCCATAGAGTCACAGAATGGTTTGGTTTGGAAGGGACCTTAAAGATCATTTAGCTCATACCCTCTGCCATGGGCAAGGACACCTTCCACTAGATGAGGCTGCTAAACCAGGCCTTGAACACCTCCAGGGAGGGAGCATCCATGGCCTGCCTGGGCAACCTGTTCCAGTGTCTCACCACTCTCACTGTAAAGAATTTCTTCATAATATTCAGTCTAAATGTTCCCTCTTCCAGCCTAAATCCATTCCCTCTCATCCTATTGCAACAAGGTGTTGTTGAAAGTCCCTCCCCAGCCTTTTTTTGTAGGCTCCTTTCAGGTACTGGAAGGCTGCTGTAAGGTCCTCTCTTCTCCTGGCTGAACAGCCCCAGCTCTTGCAGCCTGCCCATAACCTGTACACAATATGGATATGGACATCTTTGTCTTGGCAGAAACAGGTCTTTTGAGTCCTGCTATCCCAGAACATGTGGAGAATGAGCTACCCAGCAGAAGGCACTCTTTGGCTAGAAAGATTAGCTTGGTGTGGTTGTTTTGGCAAATGCCATGTGGCTAACCAATAGTCACAGCCGCCCAGCAGTCACCCTGAGTGCAACCTCTCTTTGGGTGGACTTGAGTTGTGCCCTGGTTTTCCCTGAGAGCAGAACTCCACATTCAGAGCAGTGGGAGTGTAGGAGACACTGTACTGTCTAAATAACTTGCAACACCCTGTAATGTTACTGCACAAAAGGTCTGAGTTAATGATCCAGTTGATTTACAAGTCAACTGCATGACAACAGAAATTAATATTCACTGATGAGCCAAACTGAGAGGCCTTGGATTTTTAACGTTTTTTTTCCTCTCTGCTGGTTTAGTGTCAAATCTGTGGGTGAGTTTTTGTAACGTGTGCATGGATCAGAGGGTATCTGGTGGTAAGTAGCACCTGATTAACTTTTTGGGCTATCCTGGAGAACAGACTGCAAGAAATCCCGTGTGAAAGATTTCTATAGTGCCCAAGTACCATGCTGTTCTGAAAATATCTCCTAGTACTAGTCAATGAGCAGATGGAAAAAGAGTTTCCTTATCGAGTGTGGCTTTGTTTAAGGGGTAAAATGTGAGCAGCTGAGGCCAGATCCTGCTGTCTTTTTCTTCTGATTTATCCCCGGCTGAGCTGCATCATTGAAAAATCACAGGGAGGGAAAAGCTGTGGTTATTAGGGGAAGAAGGTGGCACTTTTCTTTAAATTAACTGATTTGTAGTTAAAAACAGGCTTGCTGAGTGAAATCTGCTGGCTGTGGCAAGTCGCCTTCCTGCAGCAGGAGGCTGTATGGAAGGGACTTCTGTTTAGCATACTGGTAGTCAGAAGTGGCTACTTAAACTGTGTGTTTAGCCCAAAGAACCGTCGTGTCAATCACTTGCCTGAGAGATGGATGGGTGTTGGCTGGCTGAGAGCAGTTCCTTGACATCTGCAAGAATGGCTTTGGACATCTCTGCTTATAAGGTTTTTCTCCTTCCTCAGGCTGGGCTGAGCTGAGCTGACTAATATGCTGGTGCCTGAGGCCAGAGGTTGCACAGACAGCTCCTCAACAACCCTGGGCTGTGTGGGAGATGAGGACCTCCAGGGATGCACCATCCTTTCTCTTTTCTGGTACTGAAAATGTCTTATTCTTAGAGAAAATGGGGAGATGAGCTTGTCTGGTCACTTTGTTCTACTGCTCAGTGTTACCAGGGATGGGGTAGGCCAGTGTTACCAGGTCAAAGGGGTAGGCGATGGGGAGCTCCTGGCCCTCCTTTCTGCTCTCCAGGGCCCAGTAAGGTCTGCAACAACCCTAGACTGTTTTCTTCCCAGAGTGTCTTTCTTGCAAAGCCAGTACTTAGCAAAACTCCTCTAATAGCCTTTATGGTCTTAACCCAATTTCCCTCAAAACTGCCATATGCTGTGAGCTTTGGGAGGGATTAAGGACATGAGAAGGCTGCTCTTTTAAATGTGGTATTTTGAGTGCCTGCAGGCAAGGAATAGAGGAATCTAATCTCTTCTGTTTTGGGGCAGAAGAAAGCTTTACACCCTTACAAAACTTAAGACTGCCTCTTTCAGCAAGGATTTTTCCTAATGAGAAATGTGAGGGAAGTATCAATGGCTGTGTGGATATTATATTGGGTGGTGCCCTGAGATGCTTCTAAAACTTGTGAAGAAAACAAGACCATGTAGAGGATGATGAGCTCCAAATAAGAAGAGATGCTGCAGAGAGCCAACCAGGTGCTGTCTTCTGAATCTCTGTTGTGATGGGAGGTAGTATTTAATTTGGTTGTTAGAACACCTCATTTGAGAGATGACTCTTCAGACTGGGCAAGAGGCAGATCTCAGATGCTGGGTCAGAAACAACTTCCTGGCAGCTACACTGGGAAGTCTGTGATCTTAGAGGTAGTCTTGGAGGATCTACACAGACTCATAGAATTGTTTTGGTTGAGCTTTAAGATCACCACGTCCAACCATCATTCAGCTCTGCCAAGTCTCATGCTAAACCATGTCCCTCAGCACCACATCTCTGCTTCTTTTAAATGCCTCCAGAAGTGGAGATGAGCTCCCTGGAGAGCCTGTTCCTTTCTGTGAAGAAGTTTCTCCTAATATCAAACCTAAACCTGCCCTGGTGAAGCTTCAGGCCATTTTCTTTTGTCATAGAATGGTCCAGGCCAGAAGGGACCCTTAGAGGTCACCTAGTCTGGCCCCCTGCAGTCAGCAGGGTCACCCCCCGTAGACCAGGTCACCCAGGGCCCCATCAAGCCTCACCTTGAATGTCTCCAGGGAAGGGGCCTCAACCACCTCCCTGGGCAACCTGCTCCAGTGCTCCACCACCCTCATAGTAAAGAACTTGTTCCTAACATCCAATTTAAATCTGCTCTTCTCAAGCTTGAACCCATTGCCCCTCATCCTGTCACTGCAGGCCTTTGTAAACTGCTTCTCTGCATCCTTCCTGTAGGTCCCTTTCAGGTACTGGAAGGCTGCTATTAGGTCTCCCCGGAGCCGCCTGCTCTCCAGACTGAACAACTTCAGCTCCCACAGCCTGTCCTCATAGCAGAGGTGCTCCAACCCTCTGATCATTTTCGTGGCACTCCTCTGGACCTGCTCCACCAAGTCCATGTCCTTCCTATAATGAGGGCTCCAGAACTGGATGCAGTAGTCCAGGTGAGGTCTCACTGGAGCAGAGTAAAGTGGCAGAATGACCCCTCTAGATCTGCTGGCCACACTTCTTTTGATGCAGCCCAAGATACGATTTGCCTTCTGGACTGCAAGCATGCACTGTCTGCTCATGTCCAGCTTCTCGCTCACACTTGTCCTATCACTTGTTCCTTGGGTGAGAAGACCAACACCCACCATGCTACAACCTACTTTCAGGTAGCTGTAGAAGGTGAGATCTCCCCTCTGCCTCTCTTTCACCGGGCTAAACAACCACAATTCCCTCAGTTGCTCCTCACAAGACCTGTTCTTCAGACCCTTCACCAGCTTTGCTGTTCTTCCCTGGACCCAGCCCATCACCTCAATGTCTTTCTTGAAGTACTATACCACACAGGACAAAGGACTCTCTAAATTCCAACGCAAACTATAAAAATTAACTTTCCTCTCATATTCCATTTTGAGCAACACTTCTGAAAAGTAATCAGACTTGCATGTGACAGGCTCAACCTGTTCAGGATTTGTAAAGCAGTACTGAAATCCATGGGCTGCCACAGAGCAGGACACCCTCTTTCCCAGATGGCTCAGTGCTATATGTGCTGCTCCTCAGTACAGATCAGCATATGAGGCTCTGGTGCCTGCCACCTGGAGTGAAGCCCTGCCTGGATCAGGATAGGGAGCAGTGCCCTATGGCCAGAATGCCTCCATCTGGGTGAGAAAGAAGTCTGTCTCTGCAGCCATGGGCAGACTTCACGCAAGGAAACAGATAGCAGAAGGTGGGTGTTTCTTATGTATGCATAGAGGCTCTGTGCACAGTGCGTGAACAGATTAAAACTGGGAGTGTTTTTTCAGCTGAAACACAGTGTTTGATCCTGTGCTTTTGGTAGGCCTGTGCAGGGGTTGTTGCATCACAGCACTAAGGTGGTGAGAGAGATGGACTCTCCTGTTTTGGAGCCCTGTAATGTGTAAGTTTATTCTCCAGGTGCTCTCTAAAAGCAGATCTTTTGTTGTAAGCTATGTTTGACGGACAAAGTGCAGGGATGGAAACAGTTCTGAGAAACAGAATCCAGAGGTCAATTAGTGAATAAGCAGGGATAAGAAAATGAAGGTTGAAAAAGAGTCAAAGATATTTACAGCCTACATTGGCCTTCCCTCTCCTGGTGCTTTCTTTTTAATGGTTTGCTGCTTTTACCTCTCTTTGTTTAATGAATATGTTGCTGAGTTATTGGAAGCACAAACTGCATCCAAAAGCAGGACACTCAGGGTTTATTATATTCATATAACTCAAAACTAGCCAAAATGATTTTTAATTTTTTTTCCCCATTTCCCCCTCCCCTCCTCCTTCTCTACCTCATCTTGAAATCTTGCAGTGGTAGTGACAGGTGGGAGACTGACAGCACTGGAGATGGAGAAGCTGTGTTCAGGTAATGACCCCAGTTGTGGGTGGGGAGAGCACCCTCTCCTCACCTGATGCTTGCTTTGCCTCATACCACCTTTCCTTGTGTCTTGGGGCAGATGAAATCCTTGGCTGCCTGCTTGAGATTCTGGTCTCTGCTGCTGGAACAGCTTTGAGAAGGTGAGCTTGTCTTTTCCATCTAGTTACCAGTGTGGCTTCATGCCAGTGTGATCACCTGCTCTTGAATGACTGGAAAATGGAGGTAGTAGACATCCTCAGCCATCACAGCACAGTGTGAACTCTACAAAGGCTGTTGGACCTGGAGCCTTTAGGGTGACTCCAGCTCTCCTTGCTGTGGAAGATGAGTAGCTTGTGGGAAGAACTGTGAAATAATTGCCCTGGGTGATCTTTTAATCTGAACATCTCTGGGAGCCTCCTCTCTTTGCCAGGTAAGCCTTTGTGTGAAGTGAACACCTCTCCTATGAAGAATAGCTGGGAGAGGTGGGATTGTTGAGCCTGTAGAAGAAAAGGCTCTGGGGAGACCTTACTGTGTCCTTCCAGGATTTAAAGGGGCTGATATGAAAAATGGGGACTCGTGTTTTAGCAGGGCCTGTTGGGACAGAACAAGGGGTGATGTAGAGAGGAGAGATTTAGAGAGGAGGAGGAAATATTCTGTTATGAGGGTGATGAAACACCAGCCCAGGTTGCCCAGAGAGGTGGTAGATGCCTCATCTCTGCAAACATTCCAGGTCAGGTTGGATGGGGCTTTGAGCAACCTGCTCTAGTCACAGATGTCCCTGCTCACTGTGTGTGGGGGTTGTGCTGGATGACCTTTAAAGGTCCCTTCCAACCCAAAGCATTTTATGATCCTGTGAAGTGGCAGAGTGGGTGTATTTAGGCTCCTCTGCATTCTAAGGCAGCCTGCACAGCCCTCTCTGCCTGCCCTCTCCTTGCTTCTCCCTTACTGGGACAGGCGTGTAGAGCTATTCTTGGGGCCACTCTACCTGCCAGACCCTGGGACTTTGTCCTGCAGTTACCTCACCTGTCTGACAGTCCTAGCACCAGTAGGCTTCAGATACAACCATGCTCTGTCCTCCCCGTATGGAAAAGGGGCAGAGAACGAAACTGGGGGTTGGGAGATCTCTGCTCCTGGAGAGAAATAAAGGATCCCACCCTCAGTATGAAACAGCAAGAGGTTTTCATCTCAGCCCTGGTTAATGAGGGCGTTTTGATCTACAATTGTTGACTGCAGAAAGAGCCTCCCTGCTAAAGGAGGAAGGGATGTCCTGGGGGAGAGGGTCGCTGAATATGCATGGCCCCGGGTCTCTTTGTTTAGCTGATATCTGACTATATTTATTCTTCTAGATTACACATTCTGACTGCGGAACAAAGGGCTGGCAGGAGCTGCTCTCTTGTGCTTAATAATTTGAGCGAATTTACATTTCAATGCAGCCCTGCGCCACTTCCCACCCCCCATGGAAAGCGCAGAATTTCCCTATTGTGGGGAGAGGGGAAAAGAAACTCCCACCCCAGTGACCAGGCTGGGAGATTTATTGATATTCTCTCTGAATTTATTTCCTCACGAAGCCAGTATGTGTGTGCCCACCCGCCCCATGCAGAGATGTTTTCTTCCCTGCCACCCTGTTCCATGACTTGCTCAGATGCCACCGTTTGCCCCACCCCCCTGCTGAGCTCTGTGATTCATCATCAGGTAATGAACCATCAGCAGTACAGAAAGTACCTGGCTCGGCAGAAGTGCGAAAACACATCTACACCTAATGGGAACTGGACGGAAGATTTCCAGTTTGAGTGACACCTCGGGAGCTGCAAAGTGACAAAAAGGCAGAATTAGCCATTGCCAAAACTCCCCCAACGTGCTCTGGTTTCTCTGTAATGTCCTTTGCACTCTACTTGGGGACCTGAAAGTGTGAAAAAATAATTTGCTGAGTCAAAGTTAGAGTCACAGGAGGTCTGGAGGTGGCAGTTTCTCACTTGTCCGTCTGACCAGGCTTGGATCCCTGCCTGCAGCAAATGGATTGACCAAGGTATGGCTCATCTTTTGCTTCTGAGATGAATTTTCTGTGTTCTGCACCCCCAAACTTAGTATGATTTTCAGAGAACAGTTTGAATTGGAAGAGATGACAGTATCACAGTATCACCAAGGTTGGNTTAGTAGCCACATTTACTCACTGATCAGCGCTGAAATGATAAATGAGGAAGTTACAATTCCAATTTTATGTTCTCGATGCAACCATGAGGCAGAGAGGATAGCAGAGCCTGGACATGCTGCCAAAAAGGAACAAAGCCTGGGAGAGAGTCACGTGTCCCCCGGGGCTAGCCTGCAACACCCACCGGAGGAGGAGGAGCATAAGCCCCTCCAGAGCAAAACCCCTTCAATTGCTCCTCGAGGCAAAATGGACCACTGGCAGGAAAGACATTTGAAACCCAGCCAAACAGACAGGGTATTAGCACTGCAAGCAAGTGCTCAGGGCCCATTTTGCCCCAGCAGGACACCTGCCTAGGGTCATGGGCCTTGCATGCCTGAGTGTCCTGTGTTAGCTGCCACCCCACGCTTACTGAGCCACAGTCCTGCAGTGTAACACTGGGACAGCTGCATACTTTGTCTCCTGCCAGTCTGATGATAAATTCACAGGGACTTTGTATGCTGGCAACTCCAGCGCACTGCACTGCATTACACTGCATACACTCTTACCACCACTGCTCCTCTCTGCTATCTCACACAACCACAGAACCAATGACAAGGATTGGAAGGAGCTTGTGGAGATCATCTAGTCCAACTCTCCTGCTAGAGCAGACTGCACAGGACAGCATCCAGGCAGGTTTTGAGATACCAGGTGTATTCAGAGGACAGCTCTGCTTGTCTCAAGCCCCTTAGGTGGTGGGTTGTGAGCCCATGAGTGTAGGACTTTGTTGGATGGTGTCTCTGTGCTGAGATGTGGATTGAATAATACCTTTCTCCCATTTGCTCCTCTTCTTTCTTGTCCCACACTGTCTCACAGGGTGCAAAACAAGATAGACCTCTGCTGCTCTCAAGACAGAAAGCAGGACACGATGGAAGAAGCAGTCTCAGACATTCCTGAATCAGGCAGACACCTCTCCCACAACCTTGCTGCATCTGCAGTGGCTCTTTGGCAGCCAGGTGACAGGTACAATCTTTTCTTGCAATCTTCCTTTTGTTTGAATCTGAAGACCTGTGTTAGAGATATGGGAGTTCTTGAGCTGAGCTGCATGGTGCCTCCGTGTACAAAGAAATCTCAGTTCTAGCTAGCTCCAAATGTGTGACTGAAGGCACATTCAGGTCTGCTTTCCAACCCGAACTGCAGAAAAACTTGTACGTGTGTTTCATAGTTGAGCTTCACCATTTCCATGTGTCAAGCTCTCTGTGGATGGGATGCCTTATGCTGTTCAGAGCAATGAGGCTGAATTCTTGCTCTTGCAGAAAGCAATGCAATGATTGTAAGTTAGCCACTTTGTCCTGTTTGTAAAGTGAAGAGCTGGTGGTTGATGCTGCGTTTCTTGTTGCTACCCTTTCTAGATGTAGTCGTTCAGCATGACAGGATGCAGGACATAATGTCCAAGAATAGAGGCAGAACCAGGACCTTGCACCATAGAATCATAGAATTGTCAGGGCTGGAAGGGCCCTCAAGGATCATTCAGTTCCAACGCCCCTGCCATGGGCAGGGATATCTTGCACTAGATAAGATTGCTCAGAGCCACATCCAGCCTGGCCTTAAAGACCTCCAGGGATGTGGCTTCTACCACCTCCCTGGGCAACCTGTTCAGTGTCTCACCACCTTCATGGTGAAGAACTTCTTCCTACAGGCTAACCTAAATCTGCCCTCCACTAGCTTGGATCAATTCCCCCCAGTCCTATCACTACCTAACATCCTAAAAAGTCCCTCTCCAGCTTTCCTGTAGGCCCCCTTCAGATACTGGAAGGCCACAATAAGGTCTTCTCAGAGCCTTCTCCTCTCCAGACTGAACAGCCCCAACTCTCTCATTCTGTCTCCACAGGAGGGGTGCTCCCAGCCCTCTGATCACTATGTCCAACTCCAGCACAACAGAGGGGATTTCCCACCCTGCAGAAGTGCTGTATAAAGGGTGAAACTGTGAGTGGTTGTCAGAAATTCTGCCTGA
Source organism: Ramphastos sulfuratus (assembly GCA_013399055.1). Taxonomy (NCBI): domain Eukaryota; kingdom Metazoa; phylum Chordata; class Aves; order Piciformes; family Ramphastidae; genus Ramphastos; species Ramphastos sulfuratus. Next base: position 124,645 of record WBNM01003778.1, read on the forward strand.
AACACCTGCTGGAAAAGGTAGCTGTGTTCGTTTTGTTGGATGAAGGTATACATTCATTATTTCCCCTTCCTTTTTGCATAGTGTGCATGCATAAATGGGGAAACATACATATGTATGTTCCATATTACACACACATACTCAAGCTGTGATATACGTGGAGCACAATGCAGCATTAAATTGGGGGGGGGGGTATTGCTTCTCTTAATTACCTAATTATATTGATTTTTACATTCTGTACATCTTGGTTTTATCTGAAGTTTACAGAAGGTGTAAGCAATACACATCTTGTCACATCCCATTTTCACACTAGCTCTGTTGCTGTTTGAACCATTGCTAGAAATAAAACACGACTAGAATAGTCAGCCATCTGTCTGGAAACCACATGCAGTCCCAGATGGCAGTTTCTCTCCCACTCGCTGGTAGCAAAGTCCTCTGTCTAAGGAACACAGCAGAAACGTGTAACAATTCAGAGGGGATATGTATAATGTGCAGCCCTCCCCCCAGGCTGGGGCCAAGGGCCCTCCAGCAGCAGCAGAAGAGGAGGGAAACTTTGAGCAATGAATCCATCCCTAAGGGGAGCAGGTGTTCACCTCCTGATGAGCAGAGGGCTCAGCAACCAGAGCTACCTGTCTCCATAGTAAGCTCTTCTGCCACTCACCTCCACGTGAATGAGCTTCCTTAACCTGTCTTTGTGAATACTCCTTTGCAAGGGTGGAGTGGGGAGCAAATAAGAGATGTTTCTTCTGGCATTGCAGGACATTTTGGCCACTGGAATGGGCTGCCCAGGAGGCAGTGGAGTCCTCGTCCCCAGAGGTGTTTAAAAGGAGACTAGATGTGGCACTTAGTGCCATGGTTTAATTAATTAGAAGCTGTTAGGTTGGACTCGACCTTGAAGGTCTTTTCCAACCAGGTCGATTATGTGATTCTGACTGTTCATATGACCCGAATCTGTCACAGGATCAGAATTGTTTTGGTTTGGAAAAGATCATCAGCTCCAACCATTCTAACTTTGCCAAGTCTGGTGTTAAACCAAGTCCCTCAGCACCACACATCTGCCTCATTTAAACACTTCCAGGGAGGGGCTCTGCTGGAGTTTGCTTGGTTTGCAGACAGCTTGGCCATCAAAACCTGACACTTGCCCACCTCAAAGGTTCCCAAACTACCTTCATAACCACTCTGCCTCAACCAAGGAGTTGCTCTGTGTTGTTCATGGTGCTACCTGTGAAAAGACAGAGTGGGAATGGCTTTCCTGGCACCTGAGGTGAGTGGGTGATGAAGCACTTTTGGTTAGCAAAGCATGATCGTTTCTGCTGGGCTCGGCCTCCAAGGGTTGCTTTCACTGCTCAAAATGAGCAGCAAAAGCCCAAGAATGAGAAAATCACCAAAGTCTGGCAGTGACTGGGAGAATGCAGCTTCATCATCCCTTGAACTCTTCACCCCTTTGCACACTTTTGAATATGGCCTGCGGGAGGGATAGAGGATAACAGAACAGGTTTCTACAGAACTGAGGAATATGGCAGAAATGATCACAGAAGGAATGCCAGCATTCCAGACTGTTGGGAGAAGCACCCAAAGCCTTCAGCTTCTTCACTGTGGCTCTCACTGCTGCTGCTTTCAGAAGAGCTGAGCACAGTGGTCCTGTGAAACAATGCTGAATTTCCTTCTGTCTTGATAATTTTGCTTTGCAAGAACATCTCCTTCTTGAGTTCCAGTTTTCTGGAATGCCTTTGAAGCTTGTCTTCATTTCCAGAAAACTCTTTGCACTGTTTGCTGACTTTTTAACCTTGTGATACCTGTCCCCATCTGCTGGTTTTCCACTGGGAGACTCATGGATGTGGTGGTGTACTGCAGAGATTGGCACAAGTCCTTTTGTCCAGAGAGAAGCCATTATGTGAGCTCTGTGAAACCTTCAGGGAACATCAGAGTTTTGCTTCAAAACCTGTCCTCTGCTGGGGTGTTCTCTATCTGGGGATCAGCCACATTTGCTCTTGGTGCTGAGTGTGGACTGGCAAGGAGGCCTGTCACTGCGGTGGTACAGTGATGATGACGTGTGGAGGTGTAACAGCAGGAGATGTAACGAGTGCTGTGATCCTCTAATGCAGTGCTTCCCTCCACAGGGCCTTTTCAGGAACACCAGAGATGTCCATCACCGGAGCTGCTGGTTCCCAGCTACGCTGCTTGCACTCGGACCATCAGAAGGAATCACAGAGTGCATCAAGAAAAGGTCCTGCTGAGACCAGGTAAAGGGTCCAACTGTGTTGGAGGCAGGAGAAAACCAACTGTTCCTTCTCCTCTCAGAAACGAAATTTGTCTTGGCCCAGCCTTTGCAAGATGGAATGAGAGAGGCTTGCTGAGCACTGAGAGCTGGCAGGAGCCATCACCCAGCCAATTCATCATAACGGGAGCCTGGTATCTATTAAGCAGGTAATAAATGTGCTAAATGTCCACCTTTAACTTGCCTGCGTGCCTCCCCACAGAGGCAGACCCTGGGCTGCAGCTGCTGACGCAGAGACATCACCCTGCCTGATAAGCAGATGATGTCAGACCTGCTGGAGTGATTGCTGTCTGGTCACGGTCACGGCCACGGCAGGGAGAGCACAGGCTCTGCAGGGCAAGGTGCTGGCTAGAGAAAGCAAGTTAAGGCATGAAAGTCTCATCCCTCCAGGCAGGGGGGGACCTATCTGATTTCTGCAAGTCATGCAGCAGGTTGTGAGAGGGAGCAGGTAGAGTTTCACTCTGTCATGAAAAAATTCACATCTGGTGGAGGAGCTAAAATTGTGATCTTTCCAGTTTTGTTTGAAGTGCATGAGGCGACAACTGGAGGGAGATGCTTAAGAAGTACAAGAGGTTATTGAGCAGAGGAGCATAGGATGATGCTCTCCCTGCTCCGAGAAAATAGCTGTGGTTCATGCTGTGGTACCAGGAAGACCTGGGCCTAGTCATGAGGGCAGAGAAGCTCAAGGGAAATCTGTCCCAGGGAACTGCCCATCCCGCCACCCCAGCTGTGCTGCAGTGGGTGGCTGTGCTTGCTGGGGATGTGAGTGGGAAGAGGTGATCCTGAAAGAAGTGAAAAGTCCAGAGGAATAGATGCTCCTCTGATCCCAGGGAAACACAGATCTTAAGTGGCAGGCAATGAGGATGCATGGACTTGCAAAGGTCTTTGATGGCATCAGGTAGCAGGGACTGGGACACCAGAGTCATCTCCCTGGTGAGACTGACAACAATCCTGGCTGGAGGAGAGTGCAGGGAGGGCAAGAAATGAGGACCTCTTTACATCCTCAAAGTGAGGGAGAACTGCCATGGCATGAGCTTTACGACCACCACCTGTGATTGAAAGCTCCTTGAACTACCAATCTTCTATCCCTGATGGGGCTCTTCCCAGGGCACCCACCAGCACATTGGGGAGGCTGCACTCTCCAGTCTCTGCCACCCTTGCCCATGCAGGCTCTGAGCAGCCACTGGCAAGGAGGTCGTTATCGCAGAGCCCTGCTCAGCAAAGCAGGGAAGCCTGTCCCTATTTGTCACCGAGCGTTGGGGCCTTGGAGGTGAATCAGATGCACTGTATTAATAGATCTAATCATTGCGAGCCTTGGTCGTGCTGGATGTAGCAATCTGTTTCCTGGCTGACAGCGTGCGTGCTGCTGGCAGGAGGGAGACACAGGGGAAGAAGCATTGCCCGTCCGCAGCTCTGCGGGGCAGGACCTTGAAGGTGGCTGAACAGACTTTCTTTTCACTTGTTGGGTGGATGAAATCTTGATTTCATGCTCCTTGATGGGAAATCTGATGACAGGAGTGGATCATAGCCAGGCAGGTTGGTTTTGGGGGAATTTAGAATCATAGCATTGCCTTGGTTGGAAAAAAGGCCCTTCAAGATCATTAAGTCCAACCATTATTGAACTCTGCCAAGTCTGGTGCTAAACTACATTCCTCAGTAACATATTTCTGCATCTTTTAAACATCTCCAGGGATGGGGATTCAACCCCCTCCCTGGGAAGCCTGTTCCAGTGTATGAGAAGCCTTTCAGGGAAGATATTTCTTCTTTTCCCTTCAGTTAAGGCATGAAAGCTGACTTCTTTCCCCCTCAGTTCAAGGATGAGGAACTGCTTGAGAGAGTCCGGTGCAGAGCCACAAAGATGGTGGAGTGGAACATCTTCCTTATGAGGAGAGACTGAGGGAGCTGGGGCCATTTAGCTTGGAGAGGAGGAGACTGAGAAGTGACCTCATTGTTTATAGATATGTAAAGGGTGAGAGCCAGGAGGATGGAGCCAGGCTCTGCTTAGTGATGCCCAATGACAGGACAAGAGGCAATGGGTAGGAGTTGAGGCATAAGAAATTCCATGGAAATGTGAGGAGAAATTTTTTTTCACTGCGAGGGTGACAGAACACTGGAACAGACTGCCCAGGGCAGATTGTGGAGTCTCCCTCTCTGGAGATATTCAAGACCTGCTTGGATGTGTCCCAGTGTGATCTGGTACAGGTGATCCTGCTCTGGCAGGGGGGTTGGACTGGATGAGCTTTTGTGACCCCTTCCAGCCCCTGACATTGTGATTCTGTGATGTCCAGCCTAAATCTTCCCTGTACAACTTGAGGCCATTTCTTCTTGTCCTAACCGTCTGTGTTTTCAGGATGGATTTTTTTTTTTTTTTTTTCCCTTGGTTATCCTTGAAAACCAGCTCTGCTGTTCCTTTTAGCTTGCTGGCAGCCCCTTATTTTGCATTTATCTTCCTTGCTAGTGCTAGTAGTTTGTGCCACTGCTACAGCTTTCAGCCCAGGCTGAAATCAATAGGGGAGCACTTGCTAGCATCATATTAACTGAGCCTTATGCTGAGAGCTCTTGTGCTATTGATTGTAACAGTAACTTCAGCTGGAATTTGGGAAGCACTTACTTGAAGTCTAAAAAATGAGAAGAAAGCAGAGCGCTGGGTGATTGGATTGACTTCATTTCCAGTGGATTACACTGTAATAATTGCGTGTGTCCAGTCTGCTTTCATTTCTTGTCCCTCCAATAAAAGCACCAGGAATGCTTTCATATTTCAATATGCAGGATTACAGGGCTTGCTTGGAGCAAGCACCAGAGTACACTGGACAGGAGCAATATGGCAATATGAAAGACTTTATCTTAACAACCAGCAGAAGATACTCACTCACCCTGCTGTCTGCCCCATTCACATCCTTTTCTTTGCATTCCTTCCTCTTAAAAAAAAAAAAAAAAAAAAAAGAAACAAAAATGTTTGTTACTGACTGAGGACATGAATTTTTCATTGACTTCCTGTAATTCCCCACAAAGCTGAGGAGCCTGAAGGTAATGAAATGAGATTTCTTCAAAGAACAAATGAATGAGAGAAGATGACTGCTTGAATGGAAAGCCGGTGAGATAAGGGCATCATCAAGGGCCTGTCTTTGGAGTGAGGGAAGGACAGAGATGCTCTGGGGTCAGGAAGAGCAGGAAAGGGTGGCTGAAGGCTCATCTTACATCTGTGCTTTGCCTCCCAACTCAAGGGTAACCCTCTCTAAGCAGCTACTGAGACTATGGGATGATGTCTCCTCTCTTACGAGGAGAGACTGAGGGAGCTGGGGCTCTTTAGCTTGGAGAAGAGGAGACTGAGAGGTGACCTCATCAATGTTTATAAATATGTAAATGGTGAGTGCCAGAAGGATGGAGCCAGGCTTTGCTGGATGATGCCTGATGACAGGACAAGAGGCAATGGGTGGGAGTTGAGGCATAGGAAGTTTCATGTAAACACGAGGAGGAAATTTTTTCACTGCGAGGGTGACAGAACACTGGAACAGGCTGCCCAGGGCAGATTGTGGAGTCTCCCTCTCTGGAGATATTAAAGACCTGCTTGGATGTGTTCCAGTGTGATATGGTACAGATGATCCTGCTCTGGCATGGGGGTTGGACTGGATGATCTTTTGTGGTCCCTTCCAGTCCCTGACATTATGTGATTCTGTGATATGGGATGCCCTGAGTAGTAGGAGCAACGTCAGCCTGTGTGCAGGGCTGTCGCTGCTGCTGCTTTTGCCCTGATCGCTTTTGGTGTGGGGTGAAGCATTCAAAGTGCAGCCAGGTTGAGGATACTTTGGCTGTCAAATGTCTTGCCTTGTTTTGCAGAGCTCTTTGCAGAGGGGCCCTGCTTGCTCAGGGCCTCAAGCTTGCTGGGGTCTTGCCACCATTCTGGAGCTTTCTAGGTCTTTTGTTATTTTTAATATGGTGTTTTGGAACAACCCATCAAAACCTGCTCTCAGACTCTTTTTTTTTTTTTTTTTTAATAAAGGTTCTCCCCCCACCCTGTTTGTTTTTAAATTTGATTTTTTTTAAAAGATGCTGTCAAATTGCACTTCTTAAGATTCATGGTGGATCTCCTCTGCCTGACTCTATTACCCAATTTAAATACACAACAGCAAGAGGGGTTGAATGCCACTATGTTAACACAGTGCCAGAGACCTCCGTGATGTTGTTTGTTAAAAGCAAATTGTACCTGTTAAAGGGCTGGGAAGGGGAGCACAGCTGCTGTTAACTGCTTTACCAAATTGACTCTGACTCATTCGTTTCAAATGAAAATTGAAATGCTTTTGACTTCTTCTTTTTCTTCCTTTTTCTTTCCTTTTTTTTTTTTTTTTTTTTTTATCCTTCCAGTGGCAAATTTGCTTTACTTAACGCTAAGTGGGGATCATTTCTTGTGATTACTGAAAAATGCATCATAACTTTTGATTACGCTGCTATTAAGGATGCAGAATGGCAATTGCTGCTGCTTGCAGAGAGGGAGAGAGGGGGGTAGTGCTGCTGGAAGAGCTGGTGTAACCCTTTGCTATGCTGAACACTGAGGAGAAGGTGTGTCTGCCGTTGGTCTGGGACTGCAGGCTGGTGGGGCAGGACCCTAGGGGTTAAATTCTGAGTGCAAGTAAGTATGAACAATGACAATCTCAGAGAGATGAACTTAGGGCTGGAGCATCACTGAACTGCCATGGCTTCCCAGGAACTTGCCTTTTGCAGGGGTGAATGATCTTTAAATGGAAGCACATTGGGAAGATGAGCAGTTGTTTGGAGTAAGAGAACATTTTTGAGAGTGGAGGGGAAATGCCCCTAGCAGCAGGACAATTATGGCCTGATATTGCAATGGGGGAGGTTTAGGTTGGGTATTAAGAAGAACTTCTTCTCTGAAAAGGTGGTCAGGCTGGCCAGAGAGATGGTGGAGTCACCATCCCTGGAGGTGTTCAAAAAACATGTAGATGTAGCATATGATTTAATGGCCATGGTGGTGTTAGGTTGATGGTTGAACTCGATCTTAGAGGTCTTTTCCAACCAAAACAATTCTATGATTCTATAGAGGACACACATCCCAGGGTTCTAGACAGCCTTCAGTGGGATGGAAGTTTCTGGTAGGGGGATTGGGGTTTATGGTAGAGGAATGGGGGGTGTAGACAGCCTAGGAGATGCTACAGGAGAGGGATTGTGGAACGCCTGCAGCGCAGGGAAAATTGAGGTAGGGCAGAGGAGGTGGGAGGATCAATGCAGTGTAAAGCAATTCAAGTTTTCATGCAGGGATTCCTTGTGTTTAGGGAGCATCTGTCCTCCTGCAGGGAACATCTGCCCTTGCATCTTTGTGAAAGAACCACAAGGTCAGACTGGGGCACAGGGAGATGATGGAGTATCCGAAATGCTGCGTATTGGAACTGGTCAGTTGTGCTCCTGGGGCAGCGGGGCCGCAGAGCAGCACCAAAGGCTTGATCTCAGAATATAAGTGCCAGTGAAGCTGGTGAGCATACTGGAAGTAGCACCCAGTTGGATGGGAAAACATTCTGGGCCACTGCAGAGAGCCCTTTCTGGCTCAGGAAAGGTGTAATCAGTGTTTGACGACTCCTGCTCAGGAGGATGGGCTATAAAGAGAGCCTGTGTGGACCGGTGTAAGGCTGTGTGTGGCCAGGATTGGCGCAGGATTTGGGCAGTTACCTGGCCTGAGCCAGACTGCTTATCAGAGGGGCCACCAGGAGCCAGCAGGGTTTGGTGTCTGACTACTTAGACACTTGCTCTTTGGCAGCTCCTTTCCAAGGAGTCTTGCTTCATTCTTGTTACTGTCCCTGTTGTAGCTCTCGCAGGGCACCACCAGCCTGCTGTGGCTGCTTTAGCTCTGTTTCTCCACTGGGAACTACATTTCCCAGAATTCCTACCCTTAAAGGACCAAAGTGCTGTAACGGGCAGCACTGAGTTGCCTCTGACGAGACTCACAAAGGTCAAGAGATGTTGGAAGTGAGGATGCACTTAAATAATAAGCACAGAAGAGCAGCCATAGCAGACATTTGCAACAGGTTTGGAAAGTGAGGCTTTCATAAGGATAAGGGAAGGAATCCTTTCTTTCTGCTGCAGTCCTTACTGCTCCTGGGAATTCTGTGGCCAGCTGCAAACAGCTGGTTCTGTCTCATGTCTTGAAAATGCAGAGCCGTTAGTGGGAGTGAGAGCACAGGCTGAAGTGCTGAGTTTGTGTTTGAGCCCTGTGAGGCTCTGGGCATGTTCAGGCCTAGCAGTACTTGCCTGTAAGCATCCTAAAACCAGGGGCAGTGCTTTGCTGATACTGCAGGGCTGGAAAAGTTAAAGATACATCAAGGACAGAAATGTGTGAAATGGTGGGATGCAGAGATCAACCTGCAGAGCTACAAAGAGATGTAACAGCTACTAGTATTGATGAGAGAGCCAGTGTCCTCCATGGAGAATTATGAGTTCTGCTTTGTTTCCATCCTCTCTGTGCACCAAACAGAGCGCGATAGACCAGCTGAGTCTGTTCTGCTAGCTGTGAAATCTGGTTACAGGAAGGGGCATGCTTGGAGAGCACTGGCAGCTGGGAGAATTGGATTTCTTGGCTATAAAGCTCTGGAGGAACAATATTTTCACCAGCTCACCTAGAGGGAACCTAAACCAGTCCTTGCAGCCCATGTAAACAAAGAATGCATTGCTTTAGAAGGGATCCTCAAAGGTCACAGAATTAATTAGGTTGGAAAAGACCTTTGAAATCATCCAGTCCAACCTATTACCTAACACCATGTAATCAAGTAAACCATGGCATCAAGTGCCACATCCAGCCTCTTTATAAACACTTCCTGGGACAGTGACTCCACCACCTCTCTGGGCAGCCCATTCCAATAGCCAATCACTCTTTCTGCAAAAAATGTTTTCCTGACTTCCAGCCTAAACCTCCCCTGGTGCATCTTGTCCAATGCTCCCTACCCTCAGTGAGCAGGGACATCTTTAACCAGATCAGGTTGCTCAGGGCCACATCAAGTTTGACCTTGAATGTCTCCAGGAATGAGGCCTCCATCACATCTCTGGGAAACGTATTTCAGCTTTTCAGTATCATCACTGTAAAGAATTTCCTCCTAATATGCAACCTAAATCTACCTGCTCCAGTTTGAAACCATCGCCCCTTGTGCTATAGCTATGTGCTCTTGTAAGCAGTCCTTCCCCAGCTTCCTTGTAGATCCCCTTCAGGTGCTGAATTGCATCATCTGTTATCTGTAACATGGCCAAGTAGGGGTTGACTTGGGAGAACAGGGATTGTCATGGCCAGAGGCTGTGGCTTGGCAACACAGTGAATGTCACCCGGTCTCAGCATTCCTGAAAGTATCTCCATGCATGCATGCTTACAGATCTACATATATATACGTGTGTGTATGTGTATATATGTGTGCGTGTGTGTATGTGTATATATATATATAAAAAATTTTTTTTGCTGGCAGCTGAGATAAAAGGGATATAATGAAAATGTAAACGAAAAACTTTACACCCGGCATGGCCTGACAGAGGGAAGATTGATATCCCATGATGCTTTGTCTTGATGAGACAATGAAAAATAACCACCGCGGCAGCTGTGTCAATATCAGACTTGGTAATGCACCACTAGCTGTGGGTTTTTATTTAATCCGCTTTGCTTTAAGATGATAACGGTTGTTACTTTTCAATGCCTGTCTGTCAGCACCCTGGCATTGCAATATTCCTCCGCAGCTTTGCGAGCGGGTTTCATTTATTTTAAAATACCATTTCACACACTGCTGACTTTTAACAGTGTTCCATGTGAGTTTGGGAGATTGAATAGTGACAGAAACAACACTTTTTATGAGAATACAGAATATTAAAAATGGGGCACAATATACAGATGGCAGTTTTCACTACAGCTTGTTTCCCCCCCCCCCTCCCCCCCAGCCTGCTTCTGCTACTCAGCTTCCCACTGAATGCATTTGTAGTAACACCATAAATGTCACTTTCGCTGACTGCCTTTTGGCATTTTATTTAAATGGGAATTGGGCTCTTGCCGCTGCCGCCGCTGCACCGAGCTGGTGTTTTTCAGGAGTGCTGCTGTGCACAGTCCTCCTGCATCCGGTGCATTTTTGATGGGCTCGGAGCCGAGGGCTGCCAGAACAGCAGCCCCCGGCTGCGGCGGAGCGGCGGTGTGTGCGCGTCTGCCTGCACGCACCTGCGCGCCTCTGGGAGGACTGGGAAGGTCACGGAAAGCCACCCAAGAGGGATTTCTGCTTGGTGGAGTACTTTGTGCTTTCTGCTTGGCTTCTTGAAGACTCTCATCTTGCCAGAAAAATGCAAAATCGTTTGCTGCTGTGATGGCATCAAGAGGCAGATGATATCTGGAGTTAGTAACTCTTGGTTTTAACTCCTGGGGCTCTTTTGGCTGCTTTCTGCCTGAAATCTGGCTGCTTGCTTTAGCTCAGTTGCTTGTGGTGTTGAAGGAGCTCTGTCCCCTCCAGGTTTCCTGGGGCAAATCACGGTGAAGGCTTCCTACAAGGTGATACAGTCACACAATACATCCCTCTCTGGGCCTGGCTGTGGAGATCTGAAAAATCTCAAAAGCTTGGTGTACGAAGAACTGTGATGGGTGACAGTCCTTGGCAGCCCTGGTCTGTCTCCTGTCAGAGCTGGAGACAGCTGCTGATCTGCAAGTGCTTTCCTGGGGGACCATATAGACTGAAAAGAAACAGGGAAGGGGGCAAACTTTGCATTGCCCTACAAAATTTGTGTCTTTAGGGTAGCTGGAGATGACCAGTGACCTCCTGAAGCATCCTTCCTCATTGGGAACAGACAATAATTTTGCTGGCTTTTACCCTATCATGGCTCTTGAGGGAAGAGGGTGTGACCCATGCCTTGTGTCCTGGGTCCCACAGTTAATCTTGCTGCCTTAAGCAACCTTTCTTCCTCCGTTTCCTGCACTCTACCTTTTTTGGACTCTGATCTCATAAACTCAGGAGCACTACACACCTGGTGCTTTACATATCCATATTTACAAATGCAAGCCTTATCCTTGCATTTCTTGTCTCACTTCCCACTGCCAACAGCCCTATTGATGGTCTGCTCTCTGTGATGACTCACTGTCCTCTCTAAACACAGCTGCAGGAGGGATGGGTTGCACTCCTGTCTTCATCTTTTAATTCTACAAGACACCAAAGTGTTTTTGAAGACGTGGAATTACCTGGTTCCCCCTCTTCTTTACATACGTTTGGAAGTGTCTAAGCCTCTGCACGTCTAGGGTGGAATGGTTTGACTGAATTGTAGGGGGTGGCTGTAGCAGAGGCAGGAATCCTGCAGCCTGGTAGACAGGGAAAAAATGCTTTTGTTTGAAATATTTGTTTTGCTTAATATGGGAAAGAATATCTAAACATTTTGGAGGGGGTCTTTTTTTTTGTCACTTTGAAGTGATGGCTGGTTGCAGAGAAGAATTTCTTTATTTCCTGCCCGTGTACCTTGCAGAGGTCCTTGACGTCACCAAATGCTTCATAAAGCTCTTTTAATGTTTTGGAAAATGATAGATGTAGGATTACAACTTTCATCTCAGTAAAATGCTTTTATTTTAATCTTTGAGCTGGAGGTTCATTGTCCAGGTATACAAGGACATTATATAAAGCAGAATGACCCAGAACAATGTTTTTTCCATCTTCCCTGCAATATTTTTGCTGTCACAGGTTCTGTTAGTGCAGGACTGCGTGCACCTGCACACCTTGAGCCCTTCTGCGAGGCTGGAAATTTGTCCTTTTCTATTCCGCTGGGACAAGGCTGCTATTTCTGGCTTTTAGGTTGCAGCGGCATCAGACTTACAAGTGGTGATATTTTAATGTACATAAAGCTGTTTTCCAGTGCAGGCTGAATCTTCTCCCCTCTCAGGCCCCAAGGGAGAGTGTGGCAGGGGGCGGGAGGAGCAGGCTGAGCCATTACTGAACAGGTTGGCTTTTCACAGAAAATGTGAGCTGTTTGAAAATGCTCCTACATGTGTAATGTTCTAGGCAATCCTGGGAGATGGATGAGCAGTGAGAGTGCAGGTGAGGCAGGCAGGAGAAAATGTTGCTTTCGTCTCTGTCCCAACAGGAATCATTTCCACATAAATAGCACCTACCTGTTATTTAACTCTTAAATCATCAAAGTGTCCATCAGCACGGGGCTCTTTTGTGCCGGGTGCTCCACAAATATAAAAGTGTGTGGGTGGAGAAGCGTGGAGATGGTTTATGGCTCCTGTTTTAGGGCAAGGAGATGGTGCAGGTGACCTCCTCAGAGCCCTCATACCCCATTATCTATTCATCATCCCTTGTAACTCTTCCTTGTTGCACAAAGTTTCTCCTACATTTCATCAGGCAGGAGCCTGAAGCAAACAAATCAGATCTATGGTCTTGGTTTCTAGAGGTAACTTCCGGAAGCTAAACTTCCCTCCATAAGTCTCTAGGTAAAAATCACTCAGCTACACTTGTGTATGTGCTGGTATTGCATAAATCAGTAATAATGCTCTAATTGCAGGATTCATCAGGAAAAAAATAGTGTATCTTTAGCTTGATTCTTTCTGGGCTCTCAGATGTGAGGCAAGATGGATAATTCATTGCCAGACCAATGCCACCTCTCCATGGTTTGGCCTCACTCTTGCATTTCTTTAAAATGTTCCTTTCCTGTTTCCCAGAGCCACAGTAGTGTAAAAGGTTCCCAGTGTGAACTCAGTGGTTCCTCAGCCTTAGCTGGCACGACCATGCTGGGGGATATGGCTGAGGTCCAGTGTGCTGTGTCTAGTGCATGACTTGTTCCTCACAGCTCAGCAAAGCAGCTCCTTGGTGTTCAGGTGGGAAGTTGGGGCACAGCTTGCCTTTCTGCTTGGACTGCTGGGTTTGACCTTCCCAGGATTTAGGTTTGTGTCTCCACCAGGTGGGAGGAAGGACTCGCTTCCAAACTTAGTAACATTAGGATAATGTTCATGTGTTTGCAGTGGCTGAGATGATGGCTGCCTGCCTGCCTATATTTATTGTGTCCAGGGTAGATGAGCATTGTGGCTTCCCTTGTACCACCTAACCAAGTTGTCTTATTTTGTTATCTTCCCACAGTTGGAAACAGCTCTTGCCTGATGCTGACCTGCTGTGTGCTACAGGGCATGGCACAGTTGGCTGTTCTGCAAGTCTATCCATATGCCACACAGAGGCATGTCCCTGCTGTCTCTGTGAGAAGACTTCATTCAGTGGAGAACCTCAGAAGGAAGTGAGTGGACCCCAGTTGTATCAGTGTTGATTGTGTGGTCTGCTGTGTTGGCCTTGGTCTCTGCTATGTAGCACTGACACTGAATCTTCTCAGAGTGATGGTCATGTCTGCTGGTTTTTGAAGACTCACAGAATGCATTGGGCTGGAAAGGATCCTTGAAGGTCATCTTGCTGAATCCCCATGCAGTCAGTTCTGGAACCCCCAGCACAGGAAGGACATGGAACTGTTGGAGTGGGTCCAGAGGAGGGCCACGAAGATGATCAGAGGGCTGGAGCACCTCTTCCATGAGGACAGGCTGAGACAGTTGGGGCTCTTCAGCCTGGAGAAGAGAAGGCTTCGAGGAGATCTTAGAGTAGCCTTCCAGTATCTGAAGGGGNGCCCCCTTCAGATACTGGAAGGTCACAATAAGGTCTCCTCGGAGCCTTCTCCTCTCCAGACTGAACAGCTCCAACTCCCTCAGTCTGTCTCTGTAGCAGAGGAGCTCCATGCCTCTGATCATCCTTGTGACCCTTCTCTGCACCCTTCCAGCATGTTCAGATCCTTCTTGGAATAGGGGATCCAGAACTGGATGCAGTACTCCAGGTGGGGCCTCACCAACGTGGAGCAGAGGAGGAGAATCACCTCCCTGTACCTGGTGCCCACACTTCTATTGATGCAGCCCAGGATACAATTGACTCTCTGGGCTGCAAGTGCACACTGGTGGCTCATGCTGAGCTTCTCACCCACTAGCACTCCCAAGTCCCCCTCCCCAGGGCTACTCTCAAGCCAATCACAGGCCAGCCTATATCAGTGCTTGGGACCGCTCCAGCCCAGATGCAGAACCTTGCACTTGGTCCTTCTGCTACATCTCATCCCCATCATCCCATATGCTGGCTGCCACAATGTGTGACTGAAGACAACCTGCCCAAGCCCTGAGGTACGTGCAGGGTTACCAAGCTCTCTGTGCAGGCACTGAGCAGCACTGGGAGTTTGCAGTGCCTCCATCTTCTGTCGCAATGCTGTTGTTATTACGGATAGCAATATCTGTACCTGGTAACTCTTTGGTGGCAGTTGCTGCTTCAGAGGCTGTTAAGCTGGCAGATGAACAATTCTTTGTCTAGGTTAGCACCTAATCTTTCACATGACAATATCTTTACAGCTCTGCCCAGCTGGAGTCTGAGTCGAAATCAGATTCCTTTTCTGTTAAAACTGCAAATCCAGAGAATTACACTGTGTCAGCAGGGGAGGGGGCAGAGATTTTTGGTAAGGTGATGGAGGAGATGTGGATACAAAATGGCAGCATTAAATCTTTGTCAGAGGGTCTTTGGAGGGATAATATCTTGCTACATTTAAAAAAAAAAAAAACAAAAAACAAACACCCCAAAATGGAAATAATGGATGTTTATGTGAAAGCAAACGATATATGATCTTTGAGCAGGCTGGAATTTTCCCTGGGTAGTGGAATACTGGTTCAGATGTCACCTTTTAAGTTCATTAGCTTTGTTCCACCCTCCACCTGGTATTTTAATATATATATTCTAAAACACTGCTTGGATTATATTTCTATCCCTGTGCTTCGAAATATTGGCTAGGACAGCTTTAGTTACCCTTGTATTATCTCTTCCTTGAGATCTGAGTATTAATATGATTTGGAGGATGAAATACAGGTTCACACATTTTCCATGCTGTTCACTGTAGAGGTAGGAAATTGCTAACTTGACACCTTCCGTTTGTCTCTGCGTCTTCAGTTGTGTGATGCTCCCTGCCAAACGGTGGTGAGTTATGGACAGGGACTGCTGGGGTTTTAATCTTGGATGCTGCATGCTGTAGGCAGAGTTTTCAAAGGGCTGTAGGCAGAGTTTTCAAAGGACTTCAGTCCTGTATTTTTGATGAGAGTTTTGCTGTTAAAGTAGGGTTGTGCTAGAGAATCTCAGAATATATCTGGCTGGAAGAAACTTATCTGTGCCAGGGGAAGTTTAGGCTCGAGGTGAGGAGAAAGTTCTTCACTGAGAGAGTCATTCGCTACTGGAATGGGCTGCCCAGGGAGGTGGTGGAGTCACCGTCCCTGGAGGTGTTCAAGGCACGTTTGGACGTGGCACTTGGTGCCATGGTCTAGTCTCGAGGTCTGTGGTAATGGGTTGGGCTTGATGATCTTTGAGGTCTCTTCCAATCTTGCTTATACTGTGATACTGTAAGTTCATCCAGTCCAACCCTTGACCCAGCACTGAAGGTTCAATGCTAAACCATGTTCCTAAATGGCAGGTCTATAGACCACTTGAACTCTCCCAGGGTGGTGACTTCACCACTGCCTTGAGCAGACCATTCCAATGTTTGAGAGCCCTTCCAGTGAAGAAAGATCTCCTAACAACCATCCTCAACCTCTGCTGGCACATCTTGAAATCATTTCCTCTAGTCCTGTAGCTGGCCCCCTCTTGGCTCCAACCTCCCTTCAGGGAGTTGTAGAGAGCAATGAGGTCTCCCCTCAGCCTCCTCTATTCCAGACTGAACACTCCGAGCTCCCTCAGATGCTTCTCATAGGCCAGGTGCTCCAGGCCCTTCATGAGCCTTGTTGCCCTTCTCTCAACATGCTCCAGCCCTTCAATGTCCTTCCTATAGTGAGAGGCCCAGAACTCCAGAACTGAACATGGTACTCAAGGTGTGTGGTGTCACCAGTGCTGAGCACAGGGGGATGATCACCTCTCTGTTCCTGCTGGCCACAGTGTTTCTAATAGAAGCCAGGATGTCATTGGCCTTCTTGGCCACCTGGGCACACTGTGGACTCACATCACACGACATCCCCCTGGCTGTCCTTAGACCTCTTATTCTCTCTTTCACTTCCAATAGTCAACTTTTTTTTTTTTTTCCCCCCTCTTTCATGCCCTGTGATCCTCCAGTTGTGCCCCATCCTGCTACCCAAAACAACCTGCTGAAAACAGCAACAGTGCTCCTGGAAGAAAATGTCCTTGTTTGCTCCTTGCACAGAACTGTGGAGTGGCGGAGATGGGATGGCACTGAAAGGGCATTAAACAGTGTAAGACTGTTCCTGAGTGTGAATATTTTCTCCTCCCTTTTATGGTTTCCTTTCCTAGCTTGGTAATGTTCAAATTACCTTAAAAAAAACATTAAACATCTCCCCAAATACTGGATTCTATACTCCCACTTGATATCTTCATTACTCATGAATCCTGTTTTTTCTCATTGTGTTTTTGCAGTCTATTTTAATTTCCACTAATGCAAAGAATTTCTAAATGGTACAGTAAAGTTTTCTCCCCTCCCCCGGCTCCCTCCACTCGCTCTATTTGTATTGGAACACAACTTGTAAAATGTGGTGTGAAAATAGCTTCATATTTTCTAGTTATGGTCTATTTGTCTTTTGCTGTGGTGACCCTCTGACCAAAATAATATCCTTAGCCACTTAGATAGCCTCATTATAACCATTAGGTTAAGTGCTGAGGACAGGATCTATCTACTGCACCTTAATTCTCCATTGCGATTAGAAAGTTGAGATTGGTTATTCTCTCTCTTTATTTTTTTTTTAATGATGAGCAATTCAGTTTCTTGGATGAGGTAGTTAATTGGTTCTTTATTGCCTATTGCCTCAGAAAAGCTTTTTGTTATATTTTTTTTAAACTTTTGTTTGTGAAAACCTCTTATTCTCTGCTCTTAGTGTTATTTCTTCTTTCGTAGAGAAACTGTGGGAGAAAAAAAGTCTACAAAAAGCCTTTTTTTTTTTTTTTCCGGTGGGGATTTTGCTCTAAAAATCCTTTTTCCAATGCAATGAAAAGTCCTAACAAGCAAACATGTATAAATGAAACTGATGCTGCAGCTGAGCTCCGAGTCATGACTTGAAATCCTAAGGTTAGGAGAAGGCTGTTGGGGGTTATGTGTGTGTGGGTAAAATGTTAAGGAAAAATCCATTTGTTTGCTTGCTGCTTCAAGGACTTCACAGCCACAGAGGTTAGAAACTTGGAATTTTCATTTAGCACAATTTTGATTATTCTCATCTGATTGGGGGACATGAGCATCTCCTCTACAAAGAGAGACTGAGAAACCTGGGGCCGTTTAGTCTGAAGAAGAGAAGACAGAGGAGATGTGATCAATGTGTACAAATATCTGAGGGGTGGGTGTCAAGTGGCTGGGGCCAATCTCTTTTCGGTGGTCAGCAGCAATAAGGCAAGGAGCAACAACTAGAAACTGGAACATAGAAGGTTTCACCTCAACATGAGGAGAAACTTCTTTACAGTGAGGGTGACAGAGCACCGGAACAGGCTGCCCAGAGAAGTTGTGGAGTTTTCCTTCTCTAGAGACTTTCAAAACCCACCTGGATGCATGTCTTTGCAGACTACCCTGGGTGATCCTGCTTTGGCAGGGAGGTTGGACTCAGTGATCTCTGGAGGTCCCTTCCAACCTCTAAGGTTCTGTGATTCTGACTTGCCACCAGCAGCTGAAAATTGGAATATTTTTAGGAGTTTGGTTTTTTTTTTTCTTTTTTTTTTCTTTCCAAGTCAAAGAAATCCTGAGGATTTGGGATTATCAGACACCTGACTTTTAGAAGTGCTGAGGTGCTAGGGCACCAAGGCTGGTGAGGGGGCTGGAGCACAGCCCTGTGAGGAGCAGCTGAGGGAGCTGGGGTCGTTCAGCCTGGAGAAGAGGAGGCTCAGGGGAGACCTCATTGCTCTCCACAACTACCTGAAAGGAGGTTGTAGCCAGGTGGGGGTTGGTCTCTTCTTTCAGGCAATCAGTGACAGAACGAGGGGACACAGCCTCAAGTTCTTCGCAGAAAGAGTGATTTGCATTGGAATGGGCTGGCCAGGGAGGTGGTGGAATCATCATCGCTGGAGGTGTTTAAAAGGAGAATGGATGAGGCACTTGGTGCCATGGTTTGGTTAATTAGATGGCATTAGGTGATAGGTTGGACTTGATGATCTCAAAGGGCTTTTCCAACCCGGTTAATTCCGTGAATAAGAGGGCTCAGACATTTGTGAACATGGAATAACTGCAAAGCCAGCAGGTTTCTACGGAAAAGATAATCTATAGGGTCACACTGTGTGAGGTATGGGATGTTGGTTATCTAAGAAAAATCTTGTAAGCCAGGGAACTTGCAGTCAGATGAGCTGAACATCATCTGGCGTTCCTGCAGAGCTGAGAAACTAAAGGCAGGCATGGACATGCTGGTTAGTAAGCATAATCCCAGTACTGATTGAATTCCTGAACACCAATCTTCTAACTGAAAGGCTGCCAAAAATCCCTCTGAGTTTTCTCTGGGCAGAGGAGGAATGTTCCAAGTGTCTCAGTGACCATTTGATTGAGAAGGTGACACTGGGGATACTGGCTTGTGCTGCCGAGGGCAGGAAATGCCAGGGCTGTGCTTTCACCTCTCAGAGTTGAGGTTATTTTCCCTTCTAATCAAATTGAGGACATCCAGGTCTACTCTGGACTGTGGGCTGCAATCTTGAGAAACTTAGTCCTTGTGGGTCATGAATTTCAGGGTAGGAGAGAGGCCTGACATCTCTCTCGAGTGATGTGGTGAAAAGGTCATGCGCAAAAGAGGGAGAAAAATATCTGTTCCTTTTCCAGGTAGTCATTTAGTATAAAAGCACTCCTGTGCTCATTCAGCACGGGTGTTTGTTGACCTAGCCCTTGGAGAGCTGTTCCTGTATTCACTTTCTGGAAAGAGTTTAGCATAATTTTGGGATCCTGCACACATAGACACTGTGTTGAATATATGGTGCTTTCTCGACAAAATTAATCTAAACCCTGAAAGGACTTAGTTTGCCAAGAGTCTGAGTATTACAGAATCAGAATTGTCAGGGCTGGGAGGGACCTTAAAGATCATCCAGCTCCAACCCCCCTGCCATGGGCAGGGACACCTCACACTAGATCAGGTTGCTCAGAGTCTCATCCAGCCTGNAAATGCATGGGATGAAGTGTATTTTACGGTAAAGCATCAGCATCCTGAGGCAGGGTTTGAGGAGGACAGTGTGAGAAGGGAGATAGACAGGGGAAGAAATCTTGGAGAGGGCAAAAAACATTAGCAGAAGGAGCCTGCCCAGCTGGGGTGCCTGCAAGAGCAGAGCTGCCTGATTATCCTTGTGCCCTGGGCTGGCCCTAACATGTTGGAGAGCCTGCTGTCCTCCCACACTGCTGGAGAATTGTCACTGTAACTATGGGCATGTCTGAGCCTCACAAGGGAGCAGCAATGACATGCAGAAGACCTGCCTTCCAGCCAGACTGCTTCCTATGTGGTCTCTGTAGGAACTTCTCTTTGCATATGTAAGCCTGGGGTGGAGAAGCTGGTTCACAGTCATTCTTAGCCCCACAGGGAGCTATGAACACTTATGTTAGCTGTGCTTACAGCACTGTTATTCCTTAGCTCTGCACTTATGCAGCACCACTAAGCACCTGCTAATGCTCTGGAGGATTTTTAACCATCCATAGCTTGATTGAATACAAACCCAGCCAGATATGCTTGGAAAATGTGGCTGCAGTCACACAAAATCTGCATGCTTTTAGGTAGAAGGGGGTGACCCTGCTAAGTAGGTGGTTTGTATCCAAGCAAGCTCCTGATGATAATGTCGCATTTGCTACCTGTGGCTGTCATTGTTGGAACTGGGTAGGGCAACTGCTTCCCCCAGATGTTAAAACTTTTCCTTGCTGCCTTGCAGAGATTGAACAAAAGCAAGGGATCACAGGCAAGTCCCTCTGATTCACAGCCAGGGAGGCAAAAGCAGAACTACTTATACTTGGAGAGCAATTTATAGAAGGAGCACAATGACAGTCTCTTTCTCTGGAGACTTGCAAAATCCACTCAGGTGTGTTCCTCAGTGCTTATTTTGGCAGGGGGGTTGGACTTGATCTCTGGAGGTCCCTTCCAACCTCTAACATTTTGTGGTTCTGTGACAATGAAACAGCTTTGGGCCCTGCAAAGTGCAAATGAAACGCTTGCCTCACACTCTGTTCCCACTGGGATCTGCTCTCACAGCTACTGTGTAAGTTGTTGGGAAAGTACTACTGGATCCGAGGTTTGATCAGGTATATGTGAAGGGCTAGTGACCCTGGGCTTGTGGGGAAAGGGATGGTTTCACTGGAAATGCCCAAATGCTCGCTTCCACCTCTCCCTAGGCTCTCCTGAGATGGCAGGTACTGGTAAGGCTGGGCTGGGGGAGTTCCCCCTGGGAAGAAGCCACCTGAGCTGTGTGTGAGGGCCAAGGGGAGAGAGCAGTGTGGCTCTAAGTAAATCATCAGCTGCCTCTCTGTGTGTCCTCCCCTCGCTCCTGCATTCTCCTCGCCGACATATCAGCGATGTTTATTAAGAGATGACAAGTCTATCAGGCCTCATAAGCAGCCTTTCACAAGGAGGAGATCTTATATCCAGAGAGCATCATCAATCTTGTCTCTGCTCTGCTCTTCTGAGCAGCTGATAGCGAGCGAGCAAGGCTCCATCCTCTTTCCCCCTCCTTCCCATCCCTTCCCTTCTCCTCCCCTCCACCAACCCTCTGCAGCACAGCGGGAGCTGGAGAAAGAGTTTGGATTTGCATAAAGTCTTTCTGGTAGAAAGAGGGAAGAAGAAGAGAGAAACCCAGCTTCTCTTGGAATGTAGTAAGCTCTGGGAAGACATCTCCCACTGTCAGCGCTAGTCCAGGGGTGCACAGTGAAATGCAGCCTAATCTGCTGCCCAGGCAGAGGGGTGGATAATTCTGGGGGCATCAGTGCTGAGCAGGGTCAGCAGATAGAGACCAGAAAATCCCTCACCCCAGCTGAGGCAGATGCTGTGCCAGTGGGTACAAGGGCTAGGAATGAGGTTGTGTTCCAGCTGTGCCCTCATAAGCATGGCACTGCTACCCAAGGAATGGCTGCACAGGCCTGTCGTGGCACATCTCAGCAGCTTCTGCCCAGAGATGTAGCTGTTAACTGCTGATATTCTGTGCAGGGCAAATGGGTAGCACAAGTGTGCTGTCCTTTAGTACATAGGAGGAAGGACCAAATCCAGGATATGATGTGCAGGGTGTCAGAAAGCTCATTTTGGTTCTGTTTTACAAAATTCAACTTTTCCTATAAATAATGGTTTGGGTGGGGTTTTTTTTGTTGTTTTTTTTTTTTTTTTTTTTCCCCCACGCTCTCCATATCTGATATGGTGAGCTGATGTGGTGGAAAACCAAGTTTGCCTTTTGTCCCTGACCAAATTAAGTTTCTAGGTCTTTTTTACCCCTCCCTGTTTTCCACTTCCTTGTTTGCTTTCTTTATTTTTATTTTTTTTCTTTTTGGGGGTGTCTTTTAAAAATTCCCTTCCTCACCTCCCCTTATATTAAAAAAAAAAAAAAAAACAACTGACTGTTTGGGACTAGATTTTGTATGCAGACCTGGCATTGAAAAATGAAGATATGTTAAGAAAAGCTACCCACCGCCTCTTTGCAGTCCTCCTTTCATGGCTTTGCTCATGGTGGCAGTGCTTAGATCTCTGGGGAGAAGACCTGGACTTTCAGGAGCTCGTTACAGCAGAGAGAGGGCACTGAGTGATCTGTGAGGTGTGGGTTTCGGACTGTGCAACTCTGAGCTGAGCCCTGTATGTTCACAGCTCCCTGCCTCCCATTGCAACAGACAGCTACAGAATCACCTTTATCAAATATATATAATTCCCCAGCCGAGGATTTGGGCTATCAGGTTTGCAAGTGTGGGACAAATGTTGACACGTTGTGGTTTAAAAATGTTGCTTAAACTTGCATATCTGATGTGCTTTCTGTTTTTAAACTAAAAACTGTAGGCAGTGCCCCAGATATCATCAGGATGCACCTCACCAAGTTTTGCATAGACAGACAGTTTCTGTCTGAAGATGTATCAGAAGAGTTGGCAATTTCAAAGAGCTCCCATTAAAACTTTATGATGGGAAATTGAACACAAACCTCATGGAACAGTCAAAGCATTAAAACTAACCCTGTGTGAAATTTCCCACCCACCCCTCCAGGAGGATGTGTACTTCCAGAAGAGGAGGCAGGAGTTTATGCTCCATTTTAAGGCTCCTCCAGCACAGCCACAACCAGGATGGCAGCAGAAGCTGCCTGTGTTAACAGATCCTCGTGGGACATGTGGTGGAGAGAAATACGAGGCTTTCTTGGAAGCATTTGAGGTCTGATCTTGCTCCCTTGAGCTTGGTGGGAAATCTGTCAGTGACTTGAGCATGATGAGAGATGGAGGGTGCAGGGAGGGCTGTGTGGTTTGGGATATGTACCTGTGCCTTGGCACTTGGGCCCCAAACTGCCAGGCTAATTTGGTTTTGTGTGGAAAAAATGGCTGAGATGAAGAACTGGGAAGAAGAGAGGAGAAGACAAAAGATAGCTCTCAACTGGAAAAAAAAGAAAGACTTGTTAGAAATGAAGTGATTTGCTGTGTTAGTTATTTAGGCATGAAGGCAACAGGAGTTGCACCAAGATCTGTTTGAACTCAGTCTGGTGTTTGCAATAGCTCCATTACTGAGTGCTTTAGTGGAGGATAGAAAGCATTTGTAGGCAGGTGGCTGTGAGAGTGACTCATTTCTGTTCCTCTCTGTCTTTCAAAGGTCATTTGAAACCCAAGGGTTTATGTCCCTGCCAAAATTCTCTGCCATTATGATTAGGTATCATTAAACTTGCTGCCCATGATATGCCAACATTCCCCTTTCAACATTGCCTTCTCATCTTCTTCCTCAAAATTTGAATGGCCTGACACATCTTTCCCTGTCTCGCTCTGCCCTCTGCTCCCTGGATCCCAGGGCAAGTGGTGCCAGCCCTGCCAGCTGAGGTTTGCTTGCTGACAACTGGTGCTGCAGGTTTTGGTTTGGAGAGGTTTGTATTTTCCCAAAGGAAGCTGCTAGTTAATAGTGGACCTTTTGGAGGCAAAAATGCTTGCTCCTGGCTTTATGGTAAGAGACAGACTTGCATCAGCATTGCAGCATCGTTTTGCCAAGAAAACTATGCTGCATCCCCTGGCCTGCTGCTCCGTGGTGGCTCAGCTTGGGCCACCAGCCAGAAGAGCAGGTGGCACTGAGGGAAATGGTGTATTGCAGGTTCTCTATGACCATTGCACCTCTGTTTCGGTATTCAAGAGGCTTCACATGCTTCATGTCTTTTTCTCTGGGCTTGGGGCTTCTCTTACACCTATGCAGGACTTGGCCATTTGTGTGTCTTTCCCTGCTCCTTTGTTATTCAGGACATTTGTTTCCCTGGGCCTTCCTTGGCTAGGAGATGGCTGGAAGAGATCACCTTTGCTCCCTGGGTCTGTAGTTCATGCCCAGCTGGCCATTTCTCTGTCAAACAAGATTGATGGCTCAGCCCACCTCAGACAGCAATCCATCATGGGGGTGTCCTAACCTCCCTGTATAAGGCATGGCTAGGAAGCTGGGCAGCAGCAGCTTGGGAGAATGGAGCTGGAATTACTTTCCTGTCCCCTGGGACTGGCAGGTTGGCAAAGGTCACTGCCAGGAGAGGCTGTTAGAGAAATGCATGGAGGAGACCCCAGCCTGAGCTGATGGATGGATGGATGGATGAATTGAGACAGAGCTCAAATCACTGTTTCTACAAGTCTTCTGGCCACAGACAGAGTGCTGTTGTGTTCTCATGTTTCCCTTGCTAAAACTGAAGGGCTGAGGTTCATAAGGGTTGTCGCTGGAAACATGCTGAAGACTCCCAGTGCAAAAATGGGCCATCAGCGTGATGGTGGGAAGTGGAGGGTGGAAAGGAAAGAGGTGCAGTGTGCTTTTTTGATCTGTGGGCTGTATGCAGGACATGAACTAGAGTTGGTTCAATGGTGAGGTCAGCACTGCAGGAGCTGGTAGTGCAAGATGATCCAGCATCTGTCCTTAAGGCAAAAGCCATTTTCTGGCCAGGGCCTCAGCTAGAAACCTGCTCCTCCTCTAGCTGGAGTGATAACAGGTCAGAATTGGCCAAATCCTGCCCTGAGGCTGCCTAGAGAAGAACAGATTTAGATTGGATGTTAGGAACAAGTTCTTTACTATGAGGTGGTGGAACAC
This sequence comes from Ramphastos sulfuratus, assembly GCA_013399055.1. Taxonomy (NCBI): domain Eukaryota; kingdom Metazoa; phylum Chordata; class Aves; order Piciformes; family Ramphastidae; genus Ramphastos; species Ramphastos sulfuratus. The sequence goes on from WBNM01003778.1 coordinate 149,130, forward strand.
TGAAACTGATTACCCAGGGAGACAGTTTATGCCCCGTCCCTGGAGATATTCAAGGTAGGGCTCAATGGGGATCTGGACAACCTGGTCTAGTTGAGGATGTCCCTGCTGACTGCAGAGGGGGTTGGACTAGATGAACTTTGGAGGTCCCTTCCAGCCCGGACCATTCTGTGACTCTATGACATAATACTCCTGTCCCTCATGGCAGAGGTTTGTTTGTCAGCTGAAAGCTGTGCTTTTAGTCTCAAGGCACAGGAGGGGCTGTGCCACGCTGGCCAAGTTACCTGACCCTGCAGACCTTCCCAGTCTCCATGCTCCTGCAAGTTGCTTTCTTTGTCAAGTGCGTGGCGAGAGGCTGTCCTGCAGTGCAGGAGAGGCTCTGTGAGTTGGGATACCCATGTAAATGCAGGCAAAATCAGAGGAGCAGGTGTGGCTGCAGGAAGACCCCCATTTTTGTGGAGCAGAAACTCCTTTGAGGCAAAATGACTTTTTCCTTGGGAAGTACCACAGCTGCAGAAGTTGGTAGAGCTTCTAAAGTTCTTCCCCAGCTGTTATGTGGGATCTTACTGATTTTTGTATTGCTGGCATTAATGAGGAGGGGGAGAGAGTTTGCTCCATCATTTTCTGTTAACTCTAAACTACACACCGACTCGGGAGAAAGCACCTACTATATTAGACATAACCACAGTGGTGAGCAAGCCAATTTCATGGCTGGCTTTTGCTTAGTCTCTGAAGCTTGTGCACAGCTTTGGGGCTCCAACTTCAAACACTAGCATAGCTGCGGTTGCGCTATGGCTGAGGGACCCCACGGTCCTTAATGAGCTCGTGGGAGCATTCTTTTCTTCTCCAAAACGCTGTGACTCACGTCTGACCACAGAGAGGAGCAGCTGCAGCCTCCAGGAGAGCCTGTAATGAGGCCAGGATCTTCAGCACGAGGCCTGCTTTCTGTCAGCTCTAGGAGGAGACCGTGGGTAATTACCTCTCCTGTCTGCTCTTCTTCGCTGCCGGCTTTGCTTCAGGTTCAAACACTCGCTGACAGGGAGAAGGGTTTCTCAGATACATAATTTAAAATTCTGATGGCATGTTGTCAGGTCAACATGCTGCAACATGGGAAGGGATTTTACATCACAAGGACTCCAGTGTCACTCTCGGCTATGATGTTTGCCCGGCACATTCCTACCTGTTTGAAGGGTACATGGTGGATGGATTTCTGGCTGCCCTTGGGTTTTCCTGCAGTGGAATTATAGCTGTGCACTGTCTCTTCTCACCAGACTTTTTAAGGGCTGTGGTTACCTCCTTGTCACGTTGATCTCATGTTGGAGATCGTGCAAAATGCTGTTTATTGTTCTGTATTGGGCCAGATGAGCCGGAAACAGCATGGACATCTTGGAAGAAGGAAGGTTGAGAGAAAAGAAATCCAGGATAGAGATCACTATAAATTGCTGTAATCCTTCCTTTTACTGGTGTTAACACTTTTACAGTGAGGAAAAATATTTGTAAAGGTTCAATGTGATGTTTTACCTTTTTGTTGTGGGGTTTTGGGTTTTTTTTTTGGTTGGTTGGTTTTGGTGGTTTGGTTTTTTTTTTTTTTTGGGGTTTTTTTGGGGGGATTTTTTTTTTTGTGTCTGTGTCTACAACCTTGGCTTAAGAGTTAAATCTGTGCTTTAGTTGCCCTCTGTCTATACCCTGTGCTTCTAGAGTTCATAGAATCATTTAGGTTGGAAAAGACCTTCAAGATCACCAAGTCCAACCATTAATCCTACTCTACCAAGTCCATCTGCCAAGTTGGGTAATGTGTCCTTTGTGCAAAGTAGCATCAAGTGCGAAGGGCATTACCTGCTCAGCAGAGAGAAGGATCCTGGTGGTAATCTCTTCATCTGCCTTTGGTAGGACCGGAGAAGGACACTTTGACCTGCAAACTGCATCTTCCTCTCCTCAAGGTAGCTTAATTGCCTAAATGTTTTGCAGAGCCTTGCTGGAAAAGAAGCATAATGAAACAAGAGGCTCTGGCCTTGTGGATTGAAAAATTTATCGTGCTCTGTGTTGATGGACCAGGGACCTTTCTTTGGGATAACTGCATCTCCTATCCTTTCTTCTGGCCTGGAAGAGAGCAGTTGCTGGCCATCCCAGTGTAACTGGAGCTGAGCAGACCCTGACAAAGGAATGGCAGACACTCTGCTGAGAGAGAAGAGACCTGGTGTAAAGAGATGCAGAAGTGAACCAGAGGAATATTTCAAGGTGGGAGAGTGGGGTGGGTCTTTCCACCCACGAGGCAAGTGCAAGTGTGAGACAAGTGGGGAAGTGGTGGGGAAAGGAGAGAGACAGCCTTTGCATGCCTGAGTGCAGAAGGTCAGCTTCTGTCTTGGGGTTGTACTCTGCCTCGTGCTAGCCACCTTCCCTGCCTCTTCATGGTATGCTGGGCACACACTGCAGCATCTGGGTCCAGCTGCCTGTCTGTAACTGGGGGAACTGGAGGTAGGTCAGGAGCGAACTCCAGACATGACTGCACCGAACCAGGACGGCAAGGCTGGCAGTGCTGCAGGCAAAACTGCTTCCAACAGCAAGATCTCTGGAGCTGTCCTGGATTTGGGACCATGGTTAGGAATGGAACCAGGGTAGCGTCTCTCTCAGGAGCGATATGATACTGAAACCTGATGTGAAGCGGCATCACGGCTGTAAGTCAAACCACAGGGACTGGGAGCTTGGCCTTGGGTTTTCGTTAGGGCTGGTTTTTAACTTTTCCTTGCTTTTCTCCAAGACTGTTATCCTTTCAGCCAGGAGGTGGCTCTGGAGCACGCTGTGGAGCTGGGCACAGCTCAGCGTGCGGTAGCCAAAGCGACAGGGAGAATCTGCGACCGTCACCAATCGGCAATGAAAGGCAGATGGCCTTGCTTCTAGCTTCCAGACGGGACGTGTGCGTGTCCTCTGACACACATGTGCAGAGGCAGCTTCGATGCATTTCCAAATGGTTCTGACACCATTGTGCTCTGATGCGATGTTTAGGAAGTGGGGAACATGCTTCTGGTGCTGGTAACAAGCTTTGCTCAGACTGTCCTTTGGGAGTGGGGATGGCTCCAAACACGGCATCATACCAGATGTAGGCTGCTCACAAGAGCTCCAGACCTGCAGAGAAAGTAGTTGTGTGAAGCAGCCGTTCTGAGTTGTCTTTGTGCTTGCCACAGTCCCCAGGGAGGATGTAGAACATGAGGGGCAAAGCAGGGAAAGCCTTGACAGAAGCAGCACAGAGAGGCGTAACTGCTGTCTAGGAAGATAGTAGCAGCTCAGGCTTTGGAGTCTGTGCCAAAACTTATGCCTGGGACATGCAGGGCTGCCAAATCTAAATGAGTTGCTCTCTGTCATTGCTGGGCAGCGCTATGCAGAGGAACACCTGACAAATGGAAAACTCTGGGCCTTAGTCCTCCTGTGTGTGGAAAGCAAGATCACAGTAGTCCATGGCTCTCCTCGTGTTTGAGGTTTTGGGATGCCCTGGAAGTAGACAGTCTCTGCTCTTCTCATAGTACTGTGGTCTCCTCTATGCCTGGGGAGAACTTGGCCAAACAAGCCCACAAAACTCACCAGACCCAAGATTCTGCAAGACATTTGAAAGAGCCCTGGAAATTGATTTTATTCTGCACTTGGAGCTCAGAGAGTAGCTGGAAAGACCTTTGACTGCAAAAAATTGAATTCATGTTTTGAGGAGCAAAAAAAACAATGGTGCAAGTCAAACAGGCCAGGGCTCCTCTAACAGCATCTGAAGTGGCTTTAGAGAAGAGCTCACCTGGCCCAAAGCAGAGCTGCGTTCACTGTGTTTTGTGGAAGCACCACTCAGGTTCTGTTTGGAGGGTCAGAAGAGCCAGAGATCCTGGTACTGGTGCAATCACTTCCCCTCACCCCATTGGCAGAAAAGGCTATTAGATGAGAAGCTCTGTCTTATGACAAAGGGGAGAAAGCTGTTGTGGGGGACATGGAAAGGCCAGAAGGAAGCATGGTAGGTTCAGAAGTGTGCTGGCAAGAGCTGAGCTTTCAAGGATTTCAAAGTCTCCTCTTCAGAAACCTGTTGATCCCAGTGACCTACAAATGTCAACCTACTCTTGGTACTTGCTTGCACAGGAAGTACAATCTCCTGACCTTTGTGCTTGGTTGAGTGGGAGGAGATGGGAAACTTTAAGGACACGTCTCTGGCCCTCTTAGCATGATTGCTGTCCCATCCCCACAGGGTCTGGCCAACCCATGTGTTCTAAGTGTGGCAGTTCCTGTCTCTTAGCATGCTGCAACCTCAGCTTAGGTGTGAGATGCTGTTCGTGCTTTGTGTGTGTGTTTCTCCTCTGACAGTGATGTTGGGTCATGAAAGTGCATTGGGGGAGCCACCTTCACTGGCAGAACAGTTGGTTGTTCAGATGGGGACAAGCTGTGCTCAGCATTGCTACCAGCTGTGGTGTGACACCAGTGTCCTTATTCCCAGGTGCAGCGTCAGGCTGATTTGTGTATATGGTCATGGCAATGACCAGAAGTCATATGGTCTGTGTTGGGTGGCTGTGTCATCAACAAAGCACAATGTGATTCTTCAGGTGACGTGAGCTTGCCTAGAATTCTGCAGGGTTGAATAGACAACCTGTGGCAAGCAGAGGAGAGCAGAGCATGCTCACTTAAACCACACTCTCATAGAGATGCACAGGTGCAATGCTGTTGCTGAAGGCAATGGAATCCATGTCTGCTGGTTTAGGGCTTCTTGCGCTGCACACAGAGACTGTCCTGTCCAGAAGGAGGTCTGACAAAGCTTTCTCTTTATCTTCAGTAGCCCAGCTTTGCTGTTGGTGGTACAAGCCAGATATTTGCTCCACTTTCCAATGTCTGAGATTCATGGAGAACCTTGCATTGACTTCGTGGTCTTAGAGCTAAATTGAAAATGATTTGCCCACTGACCTGCAGAAGTTTGTGGAAGGATCAAGGACTGCAGCTGAACTTCAGCCTTCTCTGCTGATCACCCATCTGCAGCCAGTGTGGCTGGGAGCCAGGGGCTGCAAATGAGCCCTGCTGTGAGCTACTGGTTGATTGCTCTTCTTATCCTATTCGCACAGGCAAAAGTTGAAGGAAGAGTAAGGGTTTTACTTCACCTCTAAAGTCTCTGCTGTCTGCTGGCCTGTGATTTGACAGTGCTGTGTAGAGTGGAAAAGGAGGGTTTTCAGCACCACTGGTCTTAGTATTCAGTCTTCTCCCAGTCTTCTGAGGATACGCTATGACCCTAGGCCCTCACATGATAAATGAGTTGGATCTAGAATTATAGCTGGTTTGGTTTTGACTCAGGTCTGTAGGATGCGACCTACCTCCACAGTCTGAGTTGCAGGTATTGAACTGAAAAATCCAAACCTGTTGTCATATTTCAAAATGTGGAGTGAAACCTATCTGATTTCTGCTTGCCTAGGACTTACTTCAGAGCTTGGAAGGAAGAGACTCCCCAGGCTCTGTGCAAGGTGCAACTGCAATTCAGGCTGGGTTGCTGGGTGTAGAGTCCGTTGTGGGCTGTTGGAGGAATCCATGCATTGCTAGGGTTAAATGCTTACATGAAATCAATAGAAGTTTTATTGCCACCATGTGATTTCAGCTGGAACTCTGCCACCTGTAATAGAAGCTGCGTTAGGTCTCCCCACTCCAACTACAGGACAGATATATTAGTCTAGACAACTGAAAAATAGTGGTATATTGGGAGGCTGCGTTTTCATTATGTAAATGGAGCTCTACAGGAGGATTAATTGATTATTCAGTTACTGTGGATCTGTCTTCGATGTCCTGGCAAGATGAACCTGACGGAAGGTCTCTAGTGATGCTATATGGTAGTACAAAGGAGTCCTTGAGCATCCCCTGATGCTCTCCAGATGAGGCACAGGTACATGTGTACTTGCTTCCCGTAATGCTTTAGGTGTCTTCACACTCTATGACTGGTGCAAGCAAAAAAGGCTTGCAAGAGAGATCCAGAAACAAGTTATTTCAGCCTACAGCCATGCTGTTTAGAGGACCTCACCTGTTGACTAGGTTTTGCTGGTGGTAGCTGGAGACCATCTGGATAGCTCATGAAGAAAGGCATTGCTTTGAGTGCTGGGAATTGTGTGGGAGAGAACTGCTTCTGGAGAGTGGCTCCTAGGTGAAAAGCAAGTGTGGAATGTTCTGTTTGAACCTCAGCCTAGCAGATGAACACTAGAGAAACAAGGGGACAATAATTTGGAATGGTAAATTGGAGGAAGGAGGACACCACCATGGGGACAAGCCTGAAGATGTATTTCATGGGCAATCTAAGGGCTTTTGAGAGGAGGTCTAGTGGACAGTGTAACACTCCAGGTAGCTGTTGTACTGTTCAGGCATTAGGGCTGGTGTCAACAGCTGACTATTTTGGAACAAGGATCAGGTGCTAATAGGAATGGCTGCTGAGTGAATGCTGCTGCTGTTCTCTTTCCTATGTTGCATCCATGCTAGGCATGTTGAGGCAAAGAAAAGAGCAGCTTTCCTGCATGCATGCTGAGGTCTCCACCACTGTCTGCATCAGGCAGGGTGTACAGGGGTGAGGATGGCTCTGGAGCAGCTCTGCTCTGCCCGTGTGGCCCTGGAGGGAAGAGTCTTTTTCCAAGTAAGCAAGCAGGGCTACCACATCTTTGTAACTAGCTATGTCCCTCCTGGCCAGGATAACACATTATAGCACAGAGAGCATTTTCTCAATTGGAAATACCTGGTGTGCCCTCCACAATGGTGGGAAATAGATCTGCACAGTCTGTTGGACTCAGGTTGCTGGAGGAGGAAAGGACAGCTGTGGTGAGATGGATGCACTCACTTTCTGCTCTCCTGCTACACGGGATATAATTGCTTTATCGTTTTCTATTCTTCCAAACCCATTTCGATACTGCTGCCCAGATCAAATTTTGTGAAGAACATTTTAAAACCAATCTCTAGCCTTTGGCCTGAAATACATCACCTGTGGAAAGTTTTGCAAACAACCCTGACACTTGGAGACTGGGTGTGATATTGGACAAATGGAAAACCAGATCCTGTTTCTGATGGGTAGGTGCAGACACTGGAACTGAGGGCAACACATCTCCTGCTTTGGGTGGGAGACAAGTTTTTGGGAGTTGAAAATGTTCTAGTGTTGCAAGTACAGTGTTTCTAGGAAGGCCTGCTCATGCTCTGGTGAAAGAGGACAACTTGTCTCTATTTCCATGGCTCTAAAAAAAGGGGTGGGGTGGGGAGGGAGGCAACAGAATGGTCGCAGAGCATCTTGCAGTCCTGCTGAGAACAAAGCAGAAAACTTTCATGGAGTCCAAAATAAGGACCAGAAGAGATGAACTCTTCCTTTTCATATGAGAAGCAAAGAAATTATCATCAATTACCCCCTTCTCAGGGGTGACTAAATTGCACTAGAGTCATTTAATATAATCAAATCCAACCATCAACCCAACACCACCATGCCCATTAATCCTGAAGTGCCATGTCTACACATGTTTTTGAACACTTTGAGAGATGGTGACTCCACTTCCCTGGCCAGCCTGTTCCAATGCCTGCCTGCTCTTTCAGTGAAGAATTTTTTCCTAATATCCAACCCAAAGCTCCTCTGGTGCAGCTTGGGGACATTTCCTCTTGTCTTATTGCTAGTTAATTGAGAGAAGAAACCAACACCCACCTTGCTACAAACTTCTTTCAGGTAGTTGTAGAGAGCACTAAGATCTTCCACTAGACCTCTATAGTAATACATGTGTGTGATGGGTTAGGAACTCCCCCCGCCTCAAATTGAAATTTACCAGACTAGCTCAGATGGCTTGGAAGCAAGATGAAGCTATATTTATAGCAAAGCAAAATTTACAAGCATATCTATACAACCTTTACAAGTATTTACAATTATACATAAATTACAAATAATACAGAAATCTCAAACTCCCTCATGGACAAAGAAAACTGACCAGAAGGGGCTCAAAGCTACCCTTACTTTCTTCCTCTACTTTCCCAGACGGACAAAGCAATCAGCAAAGCTTATGTTGTTTTCTGTGTTAGCCAAGGTTAGTGGAGAGATATTAGAGTGGAATGAGGGAGTGAACAGATCCAGCATTCCAGACCAGACTGGGACAAATTGCTGACATTTTGGCTTTTCATCCCTCTCAGCAAACCAATGAATGATATAGACTTCATCAGTATTTTCTTTTCACAACCAATGATCTCATTTCCCTCATTAAAATATTCCAATTAGCCTCAAACCAGCACAATGTGAGATGGCTTTTGACATGCATGTCCTGATGATGTGAAGCCAGCAGAGGAGATCAGCTGTTAGACTTGGCAGGTCTTTGGGTCAAGGCTTCCACTGAAGTTGGAATGTCCATAATTTATTTAATTTATACTTGCTGATGCTTGGTCCAGTGTAGGCTGCATAAAGGCAGTTCAGAACACGCTCTGAGTTGCTGAGCCGCTTTGTGCATCTCTGGGTGTCTTTGCTTTCTGTTGTTTCCTAAATCACCAAGGAGCAGCAATTTTTAAGGGCAGTGCAAAACTTTGCAGACATTAAGGCTTGTTTGCAAAACAAAGATGCATTTCCACGTCCTGTCTCATGGATTCCCGAACAAAGATGTTTACAGGAAAAAAAAAAAAGTGCTAATGCTATGCAGGGAGGGGGAAGCATAATGTATTCTTCAAATGTTTGTATGTCAGCAAAATGCCTGCAAACCATTCAATAGATTAATCCTGTAGCTGGCTTAAAAGGAATGGATTTCTAGCCATAACTGAGATTGGGAAAAATTGATTTCCATGTTCTTGTTGACTGAATAAGATAAAAAACAACTGCCCTGGCACTCATCGCTGGGCCAAGAATTCAGATCTCTGCTGCCAAACTGCAGTTGGGTTGAATGCTATAACCAGACACAGCCCAAGGCCTGATGAAAAGAAACTTTTCAGGAACCAAACCTTAAACCTTTCCCATGGTGGAAATGAGACTTGCAGTAGAGCATGGCTGCTAAAGTACCTGCTGGGTTTGTATAGATGTATGTCTGGGCTGTCATTTGGAACTGTGAAGGTACTTCTGTGAGAATGGGGAGAGGGCCTTAGCTAATCTTTCTACCTCAGAAAGCCACTGCTAGAGATGATGCATGCCTTGGCACCTGGGGTCTGGCTATTAATTTGAGCTCATGAACAATGTCTGAAGCACTTTGGGATAACTACTGCTTTTTGACACTTAATGGTCCATCGTGTCCAGATCTGGAAGAGGGAAATAGCAGCTGGTTTGTGTTTCCGGTGAAAGTACTAGTGTGCAAACCATCCAGTGGACTTCTCAGAAGCTGTTTCCTCTAGCCCTAGAGATACAAATTTAATTTAAAAGGGAAGTTAAAAAGAAGAAATATAAGATGTGTTTGTTTCAAGGAGGATATTTTCTCATTTTACTGTTAAGCTGCTCTTAGTGAGGGGAATAATGAGCTTACACTGTGGCTGAGTTGGAAGTGCTCATTGTGCCCCCCACATCTGACAAAAGACAGTAGAAAAGATGGGAGAAAATACTGTCTAGGACAGGAGCTGACCTGTGCAGGCTGGACAGCTGTGACAAACTCTCTTCTGATCCATCCCTGTTCCCTGTGTGTGGAAAGTTGCCAACTGTGATGACTTGGTCTTTCCCAAATACTTCTGGGCTGGATGAGTTGCATCCTCCTGTTGGGGTGTTGTGTAGGAGAGCTGACCTCTAGCTCACGGACAGATGTGGTCAGCTGTGGTGGTGCTGGTATTATCCGATGAAGGAACTCCTGTACTCAGGAGAAGCACAAAGCCATCAAGAGATGCCACCTGAGAAATACTTTGCGTTTTCTCTTTTTTTGACTACAGATGCACAACGAATGTGATCTTTTCAGTTAGACCTAATATCCAGTGCATCAACTTTGATTTGTCACTCTCTGAACATGACCAGGGAGTAGGACAGCATATTCAGCTTGGCCTAATACTTTTTACTACCTTTGTTTTATTTTTAGTGCAGTTGGAGCAATCTATAAAAATCAACCCAGTCATCCCTTCAAACGCTTGGAACCAAGGGACATCTTCTATGCTTTGTTCTTACACCATTTCAGGAGCCCTCTTTTTCCCCCTGAGGCTGCAATACCCTCATGAAGGCAGTAGAGAAGGTAAGCAATACAAAAACTCAGTGTGAGGTCCTGCAAATCCAAACAAATGCCTCTTAGATCCCCAGCCTCTTGTGTTATGGATTAGGCTCATGCGAAATGGTAAATCCCTGTCCTGAAATTCCTCAGGCAAACTGGGAATCGTGGCAGTTTTTGACTGACTGCAAACAGATCACTTGATAACTCTCAGTCTTATTGACATAACTCTAAAAATACGCTGCAAAGTGTAAATAATAAACGTGTAGTATCTGCACTGGAGCAAGTAAACACCGCCTGATGTTGTCTGATATTTCACTGGCAAGGTGTCCTCAGCGATGCTCCAGCAGAATAATTTTCCAAACGAGTGACTTGCGTGACAGGTGGATGTGCTGAGCTAACGCAGCCGCGCACGAAGCTGGCGCTGGGAGAGGAGGCGCGGGGCTGGCATGGCTCCTGGCGGGGATGGCAGCCAGCAGACCACTGCCGGTCCCCTCCTGCCGGCGCTCGGCGGCTCGGTGCGAGAAAGTGGCTGGCGAGCCGGTCTTGGGCTTGCCGACACGGGTGTGCTGCTGAAAGCCTCTCTCCTGCGCCGTGCCGAGGCTGAATGACACACCGATGAATAATTCATGCTGGCAGTATTGACTGTTGGGAGCTAATCCGAGAACGCCCCGCTGAAAGCCGTTCATACGTTTGCCCTGGGTGAAGAAGCTGTCTTCCTGCTCAGGTGCTGAGGTTGTGCAGTAAAGGCAGTCTTCTGACGGCGAGGTGGCTGCTGGTGTGCACTAGTTAGGCCACACCTTGAGTACTGTGTCCACTTCTGGGCCCCTCAGTTTAAGAAAGATGTTGAGGTGCTTGAACGTGTCCAGAGAAGGGCAACGTGGCTGGTGGGGGAACTGGAGCACAGCCCTATGAGGAGGGGCTGAGGGAGCTGGGGGTGTTCAGCAGAAGAGGAGGCTCAGGGCAAACCTCATTGATCTCTACAACTACTTGAAAGGAGGTTGTAGCCAGGTGGGGGTTGATCTCTTCTCCCAGGCATCCAGTGACAGAACAAGAGGACAGTCTGAAGCTGTGCCAGGGGAGGTTCAGGCTGGATGTTAGGAAGAAGTTCTTCACAGAAAGAGTGATTGGCATTGGAATGGGCTGCCCCAGGGAGGTGGTGGAGTCACCATCCCTGGAGGTGTTTAAAAGGAGACTGGATGTGGCACTTGGTGCCATGGTTTAGTTAATTAGAAGGCGTTAGATGATAGGTTGGACTTGGTGATCTCAAAGATCTTTTCCAACCTGGTTAATTCTGTGATTCTGTGAAATCCTTTTCAAGGTTGGCAATTATGGCAGCCAAGACTGTCCTCCTTATTACCCACAGAGCAGTCCCATTCTGCTACTTTCTGGAGTGGTTGCAGACCAGACTGTTGATGACCATAGCTTTCATCATAGTGCATAACTTGCAGATGGACTCTTGTGCCTGATGTTCCAGAGGTATTGGGAGTTGAAATCCTTCTGTAACAGAATGGTCTCTGGGTCTACTCTGCAGTTGCTGCTCTGGCACTTCATTGTGTGTAGACACAGTCTGTGATCTTCTGGGGAGACTGCCCATGACATGAGTGGGAGTTGGTTGGCTATGCTACCATAGAAGACTCTAGAGGGACCTTGAGAACTTGATTAGCAACATGACCCCGGTGGAATTGCAGCCACCAAAAAGTGGATGTGACTTCCAGGATCTGGGAAACCACAGTTTGCATAAGTGTGGATTTTAAAGGAACACTACTGTGATCCTGCCTGGAGAATGCCATCCCTGTGTTGTATTTTGTGCCTGCCTGGCAGAGGTCTTCCTCCCTTAACTGGATAGAGACAATGGAAAGCGTCTGAAGTTTCCCTGGGCCTGAACACCCTAGGGCTGTGCAGTAACAGTCTATGATGTCTTGTGGTATTGAGGGACATGGTTTAGTGGTAGCAGCTTAGCAGTAATAGTGGGATTGTGAACTCTGGGCAAGCAGCTGAACTTGATGATCTCAAAGGTCTCTTCTAATCTCAACAGTTCTATGATTCTATGTTCGTGAATGGCAGACAGAGGAGACCAGCGATGTGTGTCCAGGAGTCCTAGGGGAACTGCTCTTAGCTACAGCAGTCACAGAGCCCTGCAAAGATCTGCCTTTCCCGTCCCTTTGTCCTTGTGCACAGTGCAACACTGTGCTGACTTTTCCAAATAAGATGTAGAACTGAGCTGATGGGCTTTTGCAAGCAAAGCTCTGTTAACAAGAGCAGGGATGTTAACCTTGGATCCCTGCCCAAATTGAAATGGATATAATCTCTAAATGGCTCATACCAAAATGAAATCCACTTACAAGGGAATGTTTATTCCTCTCTGCCCTGCAGTGTTGATATGTTGAGCCCAGAGGGGACAGCAAGTTGCAGATGGGTGTATTTTGTGTTGAATGTGGTAGGGACCAAACCAGCCCTGTTTTCTTTCTGGGTAGATACTGTTCTGTCTTTGGGAAGAGTTGACAAAAATGAGCTGAAATCAAGAAACAAACCCAAACCAGACAAGATCCTGATTGAATTATCTGTTTTCCTGAACTTTGGATTAGTTCAGAGCTGTGCTGCCCTTCATGGGAATACCTAATGCTTGGCACTGATGTGCCACAGTCCCTGAGACAAGGTTATGCTGTCATCCAGCTCTCTGTGGTGAAGAGTGCTGTAGGCTGGAATAAGACTCTGTGATGGTTTGGGAGTTCCCCGCCCCCCACACTTTGTAAACTGATCCCGACTAGAACTCAGCTGGCTGGAAGTTAAGGAATGAAGCTCTATTTACAGCTCGGCACAATATACAAGCAGATATATACACTATATACAGGAATATTTACAGAAATATACAAGGTAAAGGTAACACAGACACACAACACCCCTCCCAGAAATCAGAGACCCCAGGAGGGGCTCCCAACCACCCTTCCACCTTCTCCCCACCCCTATACCTTACTCCAAGGTTTGCCTTACACACAAGGTGAGTTCGGAGGATTGGCCAGGCGGGTTTGAAGGAAAGTGATTAGTGAGGTTACTCAGCAGAGAGAAGGAAGCCAGAAGCTGCTAGACCGAGACGCTGTGCCCCAGAGACGCTGACTTATCTATGTTTTGAGTACTTATTCTTAAACATCTCAGCAAGCCTATGAGTGAAGTAGACATCACCATTGTTTCCTTTTCACAACCTATAGTATAATTTTCTCCATTAAAATATTCCAATTAGCCTCAAACCAGCACAGACTCCAGAGCAGTTGGCTCAGAGATGTTCCTCTGCCCACCCTGGTCTAGGGGAATGCAGCTGGGATTCTGCAGACTGTGATTAGAAGGAGCACTGGAGAGTGCACATCTTGAGTAAAGGCTGTGCAGCAGGACCCTGGGGAAGGACAGTGCTTCCTGCAGCTGGTGGGCTTTATTACCTGTCCACATACCAGGATCAGGTTGCTACATTACTCAGGCAGGAGGTGCCCGGTGGCACAGTTTGCAGATGCAGTACTGCGCTTCACCATGGCTTAATGTTTGCGTAAGAGAGCCTCTGCCTGTGTCAGACATTTGTCTGGACTGTAGCCTTGGGCAAAGGGATGCAGTGGCAGGTGTTAGCCACTGGAGGAAGGTGAATGGAACATGCTTCCCTTTAGAGACTCCTAGGTGGGAGAGCAGGACAGTGTTGGCAGAGCAGCACCCAGGAAGGGACTATGGAATGAGCAGGGAGATACAGCCTCACTGTCATGGTCACACCTAGGCCTTGATGGACCCAAAAGATTTCATACTGAGAGGCAAAAGTAGTCAGGACAAGAGGTCCTTTCATGCCACAGTGCAGCAGGACTAGGATGCTGAACACAGCATTGTGGTTGGTAAAACAGCTATGTGTGTGTGTGGAATAAGATGGAATAACCTGGGTGTCTGAAATGGCAGTGCAAGCACTTGCTGCCAGGCTCAGGACTAAGTGTGCTGGATGCTAGGAGATGCACTGCAGCAATGCAGGATGTGTGTTGTGGTCACCCAGCAGGAGAAGACCAAGTTCTTGGAAGATGCCTACACCTTCAGCTTCACCAAACACGTTCTCTGCTAATGCAAATGTTGCTTTGGAGATACTGGGAGGTTTTTCTCCCCCCTCTTAAAAAGAGCATATGTTCTCACTACTAACAAGCAGGTTTGCGAGGAGTCTATTTTTAAGATGATTACAGGGTATCAGTAGCTGTTCCAGTGTCAACTGTCGGTTTTGTTTCCTTGTCGGCAGTAAACTGTTGGCAGGTTTGTGCACCAGAGGTTTACTCCTTCCCAGCTGTAATTGCACAGCACAGAAATTATCACTTGCTCTGTGCATGCCTCTGCTGGTTTCTTCCTCTGAGCCTGCTGTTCGCAAGCAGCTCCTCCAAGCGTTTTCTACCTGGTGAAGAGCTGTGTTGTGGCATCTCCTGCTGGCAAAAGGCAAGGCCTGGGTAGCTCTAAACAGCAGAGATGAGACTAAAAGTGGCATTATAATACATGTGTGCTTGATATTGGTACATCCCACTGTCACAGAATTAACTGAGTTGGAAAAGATCTTTGAGATCATTGAGTCCGACCTCTCAGAGAAGGAGCCTAGAACCCAGTTCTTCTCCCAGTAAGCCAAATGCAGAGGTTGGTTTCTGCAGCCAGTTTCCCCCATGGGTTACATACACTTATATTAACAACCCCAGGCAGGATCTTCAGGATGTGGAGAATAGGTGATCTGGCAGCTGTGTGCTCGTGCTCACGCCTGGCACGTAGTTCAGTCTTTGTGCACCTTGGAGCCCTGCTTGACTGACAGGCAGAACAGCAGGGCCCGTCTCCATCAGGCTTTTCTCCACATGGCCACAGAGAATTCGAAATCTTCTGAAGCTCTTGTGAAAGAGGATGTGAAGTTCTTCTGCCGGAGCAAAAGCTGCGTTTGCTAGAGGGCACTGGAGCGTTAACTAACGCTGTCCCTTTGTCCTGCTACCACAGCACTAACCCAGAGGTGCCTGACAGAGGAGGAAGCAAATAGGATTTTTGAGTGAGAATTAAGGAAATCATGTTGTAAACAGTTGCATTCTTTGTATTTTTTTTTGTTTGCTTGGTTTTGTTTTGTTTGTCAGGAGTCTAAATAAATCCATGATTTGTTGCAGCAGTTCTGCACACAGAAGTGATAAGGGAGTGCAGTGGGAAGTGTCAGCTGAAGGCAGAAGGGCTTGGAAGTTCCTTTCTTTGCCCCACAGGCCACGTCCGGTAGGAAACAGCCACTTGAAGCATACTTGTTCCTTTCCCCTTGGTGCGGTGGGCAGCTGGCATCCTGACGATGCTTGGGTGTGAAGTCTGCTCCCTGTCCTTCAGCGCAAGTCCTTGGCACACCTCTGGCTTCAGACTCAGCCTTCTCCCCCACCCTGAAAGTTTCTGAGTGCCACCGAACCGATGGGAGAGAAACAATTGTTGTGTTTCCCAGGCTGACACCTCCTGCTGAGCAGCCTTCCCCGCAGGAACGGCAGTCCTCTTGTGTTACTCTGGGGACACAATGCCTCGGTGCTGATGGGACCAGACAGGATCCGTCACTGTGCTGATGTGTCTCCTCCACAAAAAATCCTAAATGACACCAGCGTCTGAGAGAGGAGGAACAAAGAACAAACAAACAAAAATATCTGTTCATTTTGCTCCCCTCTGGTCATCTGTCATCCAAATCTGGAGTGGGAACTGTGGGCTTTGCTTCTGGAGGAGGGCTTGGGTTTGGGGGTTCTGCTGGGGATGGGAAGTGGGTTAGTTTTTTTTCATGTGAGACCAACAAGCCTCGTAGGCCAGGACACTGCTTCTGCTGGACTGTTTATAGACTCTCTGCCCTTGGTTTTAGCTTGTTTCTAGAGTACAGAATCCTCTGATTGGTACCATAACCAGTTCCTTGCAACAGAGCGAAAAGTGTTGGGACAGGGCTCAGAATTGCTTGTGCTACAGCATTGTGCTTGTGCTTGTACTTTGGCCATGGAAGAAGAGGCATCAAAAAGACCTTGCCAAGGTCGTAGGAGCATGTTTCCCTGCCCCGAGGTAAGATCAACTCTACCTATGTCGTTTCTGGACTAATCTGTTTTTAAAGACCCTTGGGGGTAGAGGTTGCTCAACCTCATCCAGGGCTTCTCACAAAAATAATGTAACAAGCATAGAAAGTGTGTTGGGTGTTTTCTTTCTGCCCTTACCTGACCTAATCTTCCTTGCCTCAATTTTTAGCTTGTTTATATTCTGTGGTGGATGTGGCTGAAAAAAAGCCCTTTCCCTTCCCATTTCTAGCAGGCTGTTTGAAAGCTGCTCTTGTAGCAGAGAAGACCAACTGGGATGGCTGTGCTCCTGCACAACGCATGTGACAGATGTGTCACCTCTGGGCTCACTCTCTTCAAATGGTCCATTTCTGTCTCTGGCCAAAAGCAGAGCACCAGGCTTGTGATGAAAACCAGTGCTTTACAGTGAGAACTAGATAGTTTTGCTTGAACAAGACGGATGGGGGAACCTTGCCCAGCTGAGGATGCTGACATTAAGCCTTCAAGGCATTGTGACCTGAGCTCTTGAGAGCAGTGTATCTTGTGTAACTGGGCAAGGAGATTTCTCCCATATGTGTTTTCTGGTTTTAAATTAGCTGCTAGAGTTCCCCCCTCTCTTTACATAGACAGATGCTATTTTCTAGCTTCAGCAGTGAAGGTACTTTGAAGTTGGGTGAGTTGGTGTTGGTCAGTTTTGAAGGATTTAAGGCTGACTTATTCTTTGTGTCCTGAATGTGCTAGAAAAAGTCTTTGCTACACCTGGAGGCCATTTCACACCTAAGTTGTTGTCTTGATTCTCTGTTTGTATAAGCTGTTCAAACTGAGAGTTATATCTTCTGTAACAGCCTCTCTCTGCCTCTGACAACAATATTTTGGGACCTGCCCCAATGGCAATTTTGAGCAACATCACTTCAAAATGTACTGGAACTACCTGTTTTGGAGAGAATGGAGGAGAGGCAGCCAAGACAACCTAAAGAGTGTTGCTATGGGAAATGGCAGTGCATCCAGCTGAGATAAGGCAACTACCAAGAACAGAACAGCCAGCCTAGAAGCAGACAAATTATGTAAGGATAGCTGGACTAAAACCTTGGGGGAGGGGGAAAAAAAAATAAAGTCTTTCTGGCCTTCTAGACTATCCTCAAGCAAGTTTTTTTTTTCTGTGGACCTAGCAAAAGGGTTTTGAGGATCTGGCTGAGCTAAGCTAGACACAACTTGCATTAACCTGAGGAAACAAAATATCCATTTCTTTTTAAAATGCCTCAGTCTGAGTAGCTGAAGTCCTGAAAAACAGCCTTTAAAACAATCTGTGGCTTTGACTAATTACACAATAAGGTCAGCACCTTTAAGGGCAACAAAGCTAGTGAAGGGTCTAGAGAATAAGTCATATGAGGAGCAGCTGAGGGAAGTGGGATTGTTTAGCCTGGAGAAGAGGAAGCTGAGGGGGAAACCTCATTTCTCTTTGGACTCCCCTGAAAGGAGGTTGTAGTGAGGTGGCAGTTGGTCTCTTCTCTTGGGTATCAGGTGATAGAATGAGAGAAAATGACCTGAAACTGTACCAAGACGGTTTAGGTTGGATATTAGGAAAAATCTCTTTACTGAAGCATTGGAACAGGCTGCCCAGAGAAGTGGTGGATTCACTACCCCTGGAGGTGTTGTGGACATGGCACTTCAGGACACGCTTCAGTGGCCATGGTGGTGTTGGGTTGACAGTTGGACTTGATGTGTTTTCCACCAAAATGATTCAATGATCGCCTTCCACAAGCAGATGAAGCAGGTTGGAAACTAAGGTTACCAGTGTGGTGAGAACACTGTGTGAACACACTGGGTCTTGTCCCTGGGCAGACTCAGTTAAGAAAGAAATACATCTGTAGGCACCGAGTCTCCTGCCTGCTCCTGGGACTGCTTGCTGGTGATGACATCTCAAATATGTTTTAATAACCAATGGCTGTTAATAAGCACTAGCTTAGATGCATCTCTTTAAATTTAAACAGAATTAGATAAGGTAGGGAGATTATTAAATACCCAAATGAACATTAAGCAGATATATTGGAGGCTTAACAACTCTGCAGCAGATTGCTAAACTACTCTAAATATTTCCCTACTAGTCTGGGGGTATTTAATTAAAACAACCCCTCTAGTCCTCTGTAATGTGCCTAGCAGGCCTACAAGCCCTGCACAGGGTGGGACCCTAATTGGCAGTGTTACTGTAAAGCTGAGCTGTGCTCGAGGACAATTAAAAAACCAACAGCTCCCCCCCGCCCCATCCCCATCCCACCCCACAAACCACCCCAAGCCCCTCTAATTAGTGTGAGAAATGACGACAAAACAACTCAGAGTGTCTCCAGTGACAGGTGCACAAATAACAAGGCTGATGAAAGATTTTGCAATTAAGATTGTGCTATGAAGATTAATGGGATATTTTCATAAACTGATGTAAGATTGCCTATAACGCAGTCGCTTCCACCTAGCTCCATCTCCTCACCAGCCCCTCTGTATCTCTTACTTCTCACATTTCCTTTGCCCCTGTTTTCAAGATTTCTATGGATTTTTGTCCCCAGCACTTTTTGTCCAGGCTTCTATTGTTTCCTAGCATTTGACCTCTTTTCCTTAGACTGGTGTTGCCTGAGTATTTGGTTTCTTCTTCATCTGAACTTCCTGGGTGGGGTTGGAAGTAGAGATGTCAATGTGGGACACCTGTGTGGTGTTCCTCCATCACAGGCTGCATTCGCAGAGCACAGGGCAATGGATGCCTTGCAGGTATTTCCAAGTCTGTTTATGGTGTCACTGGATTGCATGAGAGGGACTTGAGCATGCCAGATTTCTAGCCTGGCTTTCCAAGATGGTGACTTTGCTACCATTGCTCTCAGCCTTCGCCTTCCTGTTTGTTTATTTTTTGTGTGTTTCTTTGGAGCTGTTTGACTCATTTCCCTAGCAGGGATGGATCATGTTCTCGGAGGGATTAAACCCCTGCTAGTCACGTGGAGATGCACGGCTGGGGACCAGAGAGAGACTGTTAACACCCTACTGGGGAAGGGCATACGGTGTCTGATCGACCTTTACCAGTGCCCCGAGCAGGCAGCTGCAGAGCCGGCGCCTGCCTGCAGAACCACGTGTGCCTGCGGCTTTCCAAGGCCCCTGGGTCACATTGCCTCTGCCTCTTCCCAGCAATGTCTCCCTTGAGCGTGCCAGCGATCCTATTAACCCAGATTAAATGTGATACGACCACTGCATGATAGGAAGCATCAAACTGGCAGAGAAGTAAGGCAAGAGCTGGACCAGACACCCCTTCAATGGGGGGGGGGAGATTTGCACCTCTTGCCAAACCCACTCCTTTCCCAGAGACGTTTGCCTGTTGCTGCTGTCATTGCTACTTCATTACTCCTAATTGCCTGCTACTCTCCGTATCTCCAAGGCAGGCCTAGCACACAGGGAATTTACATTTTTTAATCTAGTGAAAGCAGTGATTGGACGCACAGCCTCCGGTCCTGGTTTTCTTCTTCTCTCAATTGCTGCCATACACCAGGTTTGGTGTCCATCTCTCCAGTCTATCTTTGCTCACTGCCTGCTCTCTTGCCTGTAATTTTTTTTTTCCTGACCTTGTCCTCAACCCCAGCAGTGGCTTTTTGCTGTGACTTTCCTGCAAGACCTCAGAGGGCTTTATTAGGACAGTGGGTCACAGGCTTTGAGGGGAACATTAGGGACGTTAGTCTTGCCTTGATGGAATGGGCTTCTTTCTGCTGCTCACTTTTTTTCCATTGCCACATTGTCTAATGATGTGTCAGAAGAGACACCTGCCCAAACAGGAATCCCTGCTTCTTCCAGGGCCCTCTCACAAGCCCCAAGGCTGCCCAGGACTTGCAGATCTAGGTTTGTATCCATTCCATGTACTCAAAACACTTATACCTGGGGCTCCAAACCCACTGCAATCAATTCCACACTATGCTGGTTGTTAACACTGCTGGGGAAGTGTGTGAACAAGACCTTAGTGAGTTGCTGTTTGTTTCCTGATCCAGAGGCTCTCCTCTCTGTTTCCTCATGCCCCTGTCCCTAGTGAAAGATCTGTAAATTCTTGTTTCCTACAGTCTGTGAACAGTCTTTAAATGAGAGTTAGTGCAGGGGCAGCTGCTTGTTTCAGCCACTTCTCTGTGCAGAGGGATGCTGTGCATTCCATGTTCTGACACCCTTTCTGTAGGGTCTGTGCAAAAACCTGGTCCAGCAAAGAGGCAGAAGGATTCCGGTCTCTTAAGGAAGAGGCAGTAATTGGTGGTGACATAGAAATAGTTTTTCCTGAGCATGGTATCTGTCTGATAATATTCCATCCACCAAAGCAAACAAGCAGAAATTAGGTCTTTCTGTCTCTTGTCTGTGAGCCTTTTTGACTTGATATCTCATTGTCTCTACTCTCCTTTTAATTGCTCAGCTGTTGTCCTATTAGTGTCAATACTTGGCGTAATGCAGGGGTTAGAGCTGAAATGCTCTGGCTGGTGTTAGGTGGGGTGTCAGCTGGCATAAATACAGTGGTTCTTCCTCTTCTCACGTCCTTTCTTCTTCCCCATCAAGATGCTGAGAAGAGTCAGCAAAACGTTAGTGCAGCTGCAGACTTCAGAGGTAGGTTGCCTTCCCTTCCAGGTCACAGAATCATAGAATGGTTTGGGTTGGAAAAGACCTTAACGATCATCTGGTTTCAATACCCCTGCCATGGGCAGGGACATCTTCCATTAGACCAGGTTGTTAAAGGCCCTGTCCAATTTGGTTTTGAACACTTCTAGGAAGAGGGCATCCTCAACCTCCCTGGGCAACTGCTGTCTCACCACCCTTACTGTAAAGAATCTCTTCCTAATATCTAGACTAAATCTACCCTCTTTCAGCTTAAATCTATTCCCTTGGCTTGCTGGTCCTTGCAGCCCCTCCTCAGTGTGTTTCTGATGTGACTAGCTCTTTGGGGTTTGATGTAACTGTTGCTGGGTGAACTCCAGAGCTGAAATTATGCTGGAAATAGGGTATGCTGAGCAACGAGGCTGGCAGCAGTGAAATGACACTACTTAGTTTGAGATA
Organism: Ramphastos sulfuratus; assembly: GCA_013399055.1. Taxonomy (NCBI): domain Eukaryota; kingdom Metazoa; phylum Chordata; class Aves; order Piciformes; family Ramphastidae; genus Ramphastos; species Ramphastos sulfuratus. The sequence continues at coordinate 170,320 of WBNM01003778.1, forward strand.
ACTGGGGTGTTGTACGACTGGAAAACTCTGAGAACTTCCAGAGCAGAGGTACTGCTCTGATCCTGTTTCACTGAGTGTTCAGATTTGCAAGATTTGTGGAGGTACAACCTGCCATCACAGCCTGACCTCTTGGTCATAGAATCGTAGAATCATAGAATGGTCTGGGCTGGAAGGGACCTCCAAAGGTCATTTAGTCCAAGTCCCTCTGCAGTCAGCAGGGACATCCTCAACTAGACTAGGCTGCCCAGGGCCCTGTCGAGCCTCACCTTGAATATCTCCAGGGACTGGGCCCAAGCCACTTCCCTGGGCAGCCCATTCCAGTGTTCCACCATCCTCATAGTAAAGAACTTGTTTCTAACATCCACTCTAAATCTGCTCTGGTTTGAAGCCATCCCCCCTCATCTTGTCACTGCAGGCCTTTGTAAACAGTCTCTCCCCATCCTTCTTGCAGGCCCCTTTAGGTACTGAAAGGCTGCTATTAGGTCTCTCCATTAGCCTCATCTCTGTGTGGTGATCATGAGTGCCTCGCAGCAAGTTGGCTGCCTGGCTGTGTGCTTTTTATCCCTCTAACTGTCCTGGTGGTTGCACTGATGCTTGGTTCCAGCAAATCAACCTCTTTGGGGAAATTCCTTCCTGTTAGCTTATTGCCTGGGTTACTAATAACTCCCAAGAGGCTAACTCTTCACAATGATCCAGAGCAGCCAGGTAGCCTGCCTTCTCCTCTCTGCTGCTTTCCTGGTGATGGTGGTGATGTAGGGCCAGGATGGCAAGACAACAGAGCTTGGATCTACTCTATAGGATCAACTATCCCTTGTTGCTTCTAGTCTGCTGGGATAGGGGAGCAGAACATGCCAAATACAATTGGCAGGAAAATTGTTTCTGCCAAAGGCTGCAAAACAAAAAGCTTTTCTGATCCCTGGAAGAAGCACAGGTTGTGCTCCTGCCAAGGAGCGAGTCCCATTATCTTACTCTTCTGTGATTCTACTGTGTCCTGTCTTACTCTCAGTTCAGAGAAATGCATGGTTTGGCCTCCCTGCTCTGTAGGGAGGTGGGTGCTATCCAAATGGATATGCCTCGACCCAAGTGGCCCCCACAATTAGTGCCAAACGGGTTCGAGCAGACACTGAAGCTGAATGTGGTATGAGGTGTCAGGAGATGCAGTCCCCAGCTTGGCTGAGGCAGAGGTTCTGGGGACTAATCAGGATGTGGCCCAGCTGTTAAAAGATGCTTTGAAACAAACAAACATGTTGGTGGGAAGGGAACTTGTGGCAGGGCAGATTTAACTCCTGCTTTTTTATAACCTGGGCACCTGACTCTTACAGCTGTGGTTTTAGCATCCCCTCCCATCTTAATAGCTATTTTATAAATATTATTATGAGGGAGGCTTGGTGGTAATGCTAAAGGGAAGCTGGCTTTTGTTTTAGCTAAATAGTGCTTGTTTCCAGCTTGGGATAAGGGCTGGAATGCTGCAGAATGAAGCTGAGCTGGAACAAAAGGAAATCTATTCATTAACTTAAATCGTTGTAATTTTAGTATGACCCAAGAGGAGCCTGGTGAATCTAATGTGCTATTTTCCCACATCCTTCCTAGCAAGTGCCTTTCTTTTGAGCTGAGGTTTGAGAACTGACTAATTTCTGAACTAGAGTGGAATCTGAGATGGCTATGTTTTTGGGTTTTTTTGCTTTAGGATTAGAGCTGATGCTGGAACAGGTTGCCCAGAGATGTGGATGAGGTCTCATCCCTGGAGACATTCCAGGTCAGGCTTGATGGGGCCCTGAACAACCTGATCTAGTTGGAAATGTCCCTGCTCAGTGCAGAGGGGTTGGACAAGACCACCTTTGAAGGTCCCTTCCAACCTCATGCATTCTGTGATTCTGTTACAAAAACTGTAGTGAGAAGAGGAATGATTGCCACTGTCAATTTTGATGTGTAAAAACTGAATTTAAGTTGTCCACTGACCATTTTCTTGTTATTGGATTTATCCTTTCCTATTGCAGGTCTCTGTAGATGGTACCAGTCACTCGGAATGGGAATCACGTCTGAGTTCTTGATTGCTTAATCCCTATGATGTTGGTTTTTGTGGTGATGGTGAAAAGTCAAACCAAGACCTAGGGGAAGAGAGGGGCTTTGAGGTGGATTGAAAGAGTCCTGCTATTGCCAAGGCAGGTGAAGAGTCTTAGCCCCTTGTCTCTTGTAGTGTGACTAGGCCACTAGTAGACCCAGGACTGTTCTACTGCTGTGGTTGAAAGCCACGGCTCAACTTCCCTTGGCAGGTTTTTATTGTTGGAGGATTTTTTTCTGTGGGTTTTCATATGTTTGTTTGTTTGTTTTTAACATGTAGGCATGTAGGTGGGGGTTTTGTGATTTCCCCCCCCCCCCCCCAGTGGGGGAGGTTTTTTGTTTGTTGGTTTTCTTTGTGTGGTTTTTTTTTTTGTTTGTTTTTGTTTTGTTTATTTGTTTTGTTTGTTTTTGTTTGTTTGTTTGTTTCCAGAAGGTTAGTAGATGGGGAAACATCAAAGAGGAAGAGGTTCCTGGGGGGCAGGCAGGAAACTAGAGTTGCAAATGTAGGAGGTCACAGGCTTCTACCCACTTTCTGTGTCTCAGTTTCCTGGTCTGTATAGTGGGGGCAAGGAGGTGGATAACTTACATAAGAGCTAGAGGCATGCAGTCTTTTGTAAAAGCTCCGAAAAAAGCCTTCTGGATGGCAAAGCACAATGGGAGCACAGACAGCCTCATCACTCAGACAGCAAACTCCTACATGTGAAAACGTGAGCAGGGAGTTTGACGTATCTGCTACCCAAATGCTAGCAGGTGATGAGCAGATGGGGCCGCTGGGCGCTTATCTGAGGTCTGCCTGAGCAGAAGGTGGAGGAGGAGTGGGGATCTGAATGCCGGGGCTTGCTTTTTTGGTGTGTTGTCAATAGCTGACATGTGGTTCTCACCAAAGATGTAAAAATAGAAGCTGCTGGGTTGCATGGGGCTGTGGCATGGCACTGCTTTATCTAGGAGCTGGGGTGTCACGCTCTCCCGGGTATTTATAGGCAGCAGGCAAACCTTGGGAGCAGGGAGAAGAACAAAACGTGGGAAACATCTCACGTGGTGGTTTTGGGCCATGGCATTGCCTGCTGGGATGCAGGAACTGGGAGCCTTGTGTCTTCTCTTAACGGTGCCTCTGTCAGTCCTGCAAGGATTGACTCAGGGACCGGAATCCATCTTCAGAGGCACTCTTCTTTCTGAAGCGGAGAACCATGAGGAATATTGGGGGACATGAGCATCTCCCCTATAAAGAGAGACTGAGAAACCTGGGGCTGTTTAATCTGGAGAAGACAAGACTGAGAGGAGATGTCATCAATGTCTATACATATCTAAGGGGTGGGTGTCAAGGGGATGGGACCAATCTCTTTTCAGTGGTCAGCCACAATAAGACAAGGAGCAGTGGATGCAAACTGGAACACAGAAGGTTTCACCTCAACATGAGGAGAAGCTTCTTTACAATGAGGGTGACAGAGCACTGGAACAGGCTGCCCAAGGTGGGTGTGGAGTCTCCTCCTCTGGAGACTTTCAAAACCCACATGGATACATTCCTGTGTGAACTACCCTGGATGATCCAACTTGGCAGGGGGATTGGACTCAGTGATCTCTGGAGGTCCCTTCCAACCTCTAAAGTGCTGTGATTCTGTGATCCATGTCCATGACCTGCCTTGGAGACGATGAGGATTTAAATAGACTGGGAAAGAGATGGGGGTGGATTGAAGGAGTTTATGAAAAGCTCAGCAATGGACAGAGCCAGCAAACAGCTAAATTGATGTAGTGTGTTTTGGAAGTGGGGATTTCCTTTTCTGGTGGGTAAACCAGCAGAGCAGTACATGTACCAGAGGGTTATGCTTGCTGCAGTCTAGAGTCCTTTATCTGACAGCCTCTTGCTGTAGCCTGTTTTCTTGCACTATGCAACCTATTGGGCTGTGCTTCCCTGGGAAGACATCCAGCCCTTCCGTGCCCTTCTAGAGCTGGGAATGAAACCCAGGATCCCCTCTGGACTTCCTGGAGGTATTGTCTCACCGCCTTTCCTTCCCCACAGCAGCAAGCTGTGACAGTTTTGAGCCATTGAGGGTTTGTGAGCTGGTGGGTCCTCAGCACTGGTGTCAGTTAATATGATGGGGAAGAGGGGGCAGCACACCTGATGGTGGCTGGGAGTAGAAGGCAAATTATTACAGCCGAAGAGGTCGTATACCATTGTGATCCCGAAAAGAAACATTATGATTCATCATTCCTGATGTAATGTCATCTGTTTAATAAAGCTGTAACTCGCTCTGTGCTCATTTTTAATGGGACTATTTAAGTAATGATGTTGGGTTTTCTCTTCCCCAAAGTTCCCCTAGTCCCCATACTAAGTAAGGTTTGGACCAAGCTCTCAGAAAGAGCTATTGAAGCTGAAGACTTTTTTAAAATGATATTTACAATATCTTTCAGGCTGTAGCTGAACAGGGTATTATTTATGTCAAATCACTACTTACCCTGAATTATGGGGAGAAGGAAAGCCAACAGCTGGATATGGTAATGAGTAAATAAACCATGTGTCTCTTTAATGATAGGGACATGAATTTGTATTGCATGGGGAAACGGCTGGCGATAAGATGGCTTTGACTGGGGCTGACCACAGAGCAAGGGCACCCCAAAATTTATGTTGCTGGAGGGCTCCCTTGGCAGCTTGCTGGGAAGAGCAATGATCGGATGGTTCAGGCTTGGCTTTGCTGCCTGTTCTCTGCACAGTGTCTTCCATGTGAAGACACAGCAGTGTTTGGTACCTCTAGTTTGGTAGCATAGCATGATTCATTCTACAGAAACCTGGATCTGAATGTTGTGGTTTCTGTGGATATCTTGGAAACTCAGGGTTCTTTAAAACAAACATCCAGAAGGGTCATTTTGGGAAGAAGTGGTGGAAACAGGAGTATCTCTGTCCTCAGTCTAGAGGGAGAAGGTGTAACTGTTCTTGAATTTTTTTAATTTTTTTTTTTCAGGGTCGTATTCTGTGTGTGAATAGAAGCATGCCTGGGAATGTAACTTTCCGGTGCAGGTGTTTGACCACCTACAATTGTCATCAGGCACCCGTGTCTTCTCTAGTGCAGAATGGTGGGAGTGTTTCTGTCTCTGGGGATGTGCTACAAGGGCAAATCCAGTGAATAGGTGACTGATGGAAACAGTTAAAATAGAGGGAAGATGCTGAAGGAAATTACCTAAAGACACCAAGAAGGCTGAAGACTGCTGAAGTAGGTACATCAAGGTCAATCAAAGTCAGTTATTTGTGCTTTCAGTTTCCTGTGCAAGGATAAAAAACATATTTTTGTTTTGTCGCAAACCAGAGTTTGTGTGAAGTTGGGGTAGGATAAAGCTCATGACTACAGCCCTTATGCTGCAGTGAAGTTCCATACACCTGGGCATATGTAGAGGCTGTGGGAGGGATATGCAGGGGCTGAGCAGGGATCTCTGTGCTGTGCGGTATGCAGACGCAGGACAGAAGGTCCCTGTCTCGCAAAGCTGATGCACCACTGGGTGAGCATTGATATGTAGCCAAGTGGGCCTGTTTCTCTTGAAGTCACTTGCATGCCTGGCTCTCTGTGCCTGTAAGAAAAATAAGAACTGCCAAATTGAATGGATCATTTCTGATATAGTAAACTCCTCTTGACAGTGGCCAAGGGCTGATGCTTTGGGAGTGTATGAGAGTTGGACACTTATGGACAGATCTTTTCTATTATATCTACCTGGCTTTTGGCAGCCCTTATGTAGGGACTGCCCTAAATAAAGGAGTCTCTTAATGTCAAAAGAGAGTTGGCTTTCTGCATCAGAATTAGTTAACCTTTTGGAATTCATTTGTATATGTTCACTGTGCACAGGGTCTATTGAAAAAACAAGTCATCCCTGCCCTCTCCCATAGTCTTTCTGAAATACAACCAGAATTGTAATTTGGTAGAGCTCCTTCTGATACACTCTGATTTTATCTGAAAGGACCATTAGAAACATTGCACCTTGCCACCTACGGATTGCTTAGCTGGGAGCCATGTGTGAAGACCAAGAGGATTTTATTTGAGAATGTGCTGTTTTGTCCAGATAATATTTTTTTTTTCCTAGTTCAGAAAGTGATCTTACTGGTTTTAAGAAGCCACAAATGGAAATAAAAATAACCTCAAGACCTGTACAGTTTTCACGGCTAGTTACACTCTGTGGTTTTCCCTACACTTTTTAGATAAACAACAGAGAGTTTCCAACTATCTCTCCTCTTATCCTACCAGGAGCAAGAAATGAAACAAATAAAGAAACTTGAAAAAAAAACTCATAGGCATCTTAAAATACCTCACACTCAGAACAGTTTCTACTTTTGTCCCATCCAATGGTAATTTATTATGGCAGAATTGAGCGGATGTGGGAGCCAGCCCTCTGCTCTTTGGAGGAGCCAGGAAAGGCAGAGGGTAGGAAGGTGAGTCCTGTCTGGTGGAGAATGGAGGAACCTGTTATGGAAGTTGTCGGGCTTCCTGCAGGCCTCTCTGCTATTTCTTACAGGTTGGGTCTCCCATGTGACTCCTGCTGCATCCTGTTAGACCCATGGGATTTGAGGTAAGGTGGACCTGAAAGGAAGATCAATGGATGTCGTGTGAGGACACTTGGACTCCTGCCCAGCCTGCGGAGGTGAAAGGACGTCTAGTGATGAAATGGTTAGTGAGGTGCTGTGCACTATGGCTGGTGACCTGGTGTCTGGGACAGGTCCTGGCTTTAATATCCCTATCCTCCCCTTTCTTTCTTGTGCTAGTCCTTGCCTACAGAATGGGGTGATGGTTTTCATCTGCCTTTGAAAAGTTTTTAGATCTGACATGCTCAATGGCTGCAACTTTGGTAAAGAGATTGTTAATAATTTCCCTGTAGACATTCAAAAAGTTCTTTGCTCTTGGTATAAGTCAGCGTAGCTTGGTCTGAACACCTGCACTCATGTCAAATACCACCTAATTCCACCCATGGTCTTGGAGCAGAGGGATGGTCTTCATTACTCCAGCCCTGTATAAGCAGCTGCTAAGGCTGAATACCTTGTGTGCAGTGAGAGGAAATTGTTTCAGGCTCCCTTTTATGTCTGCACCATCACCTGAGTGATAGAGGGCTCTTGCTGCAAGCTACCAGGGCTGCGCTTACATGACTTGGAGCAGGAACTGAAACCATGCGTGTGTCTCCTAAAACAAATGCCAAAAATCACATCTAATGAATGCTGCTGAGGATGTGACATTTGTGGGTAAATCATAACATTGTCCATGGGGTCAGCAGAGAAGGATTAAACCTGCCACTTACAGATGTTCCAGGCAGTAAAAAGGGCCCCTAAAGAAAAGCCCCTTGTTGCCAGGCAAAGCCACGAGCAGAGCCTCGCTCCGCAGATGAGGCCTCCTGCCTTGCTGGGAAGCGGGGAAGGGGTTAAGCCTGGAGCCCGGCGCTCAGCTTGCTCTGTATTATGTCCAGGTGGCATGACGTGTGAACAGACGAAAGATAAAAATCGCAGCGGATAAAATCACAGAGGAAATGGCTCTGTCTGAGCCCGGATCACGACGCCTTGCGCTGACCCCACAACCTGAGCTCCATCAGTCAAGTTGTCCTTCCCTTGACTTCTCACCCCATGCTCTGCTGCTGCTGCTACTCCATAAAAGAGGAGAGTGGTGGGAGGAGGGGAGAGGCGGCTCAGCCCGATGACTAAGAGGGTCTGAGGACACGGGTCAAGTTCTTTCTGCTGGAGTCTGGAAGGAAAAGCTGAGTACTCTACCAGATCCTGCTATAAAACCGTCTTCCCCATAAAAGGCCTGAACAAGTAACCAAGGAGGCGAGTGCAGTCCTCGTCTTGCCTTGGCTGAGGATGGGGGCAGTGGAGCAGAGCCAGGCTGTTGGAGACCCTTACTGCAGCTCAGCAAGGAGGGCAGTAGCAGTGTTAGGGACTTGGGGCTTTGCCTTTGAAGCTGTAAGATCCACCACTCTGTCATACAGTCCCATTCCATCCACCCTGGCCACAGCTCAGCAGCTGAGTTAGCTCTGCTGCTTGGAGGCGAAGGAAGAGACCAAACTGTCTTGTGTAAGGATGCTGCTGCTGCACCCTTGGTGTGTGGTCAGCTTTGAGAGAGGAAGTCTTTGTGAGCATTGCTGGTGAGAGTGGAACTCCTGAGCCTCCTTCATGTGAGACAGGTGGCGCCAGTGACAGAAATAGCGTGCCACTGTCCCAGAGCCAGCCAGGTACAGCTGTGGGCAGAGGCGCTCTCCAAGCTGGATCACTTCTCCTTCTCAAAGGAGCCATGTCTGCTGCAAGGGCTGGAGTATGCTGGAATTTACTCCCTTTGTCTGATCCAAAAGAGCCTAGTTTTGGGGAAGGCCTTCTGGGCACACTGCATAAGACATCTGTTTTACAGGGTGTTTAGGATGGGGCTCAGATCAGGCTTCTCAGAACTGGGAAGTTGTTCCCAGCGGTACCTGGCTGAGTTTCCCTGCTGTAGTTATCTTTTGTGGCCCTGGGATTTGAGTGTGTTACCAATGACACTCTGCTAGGGCAATAAGAAGTGGGAGGGAGCTTTTAAGGTGATTAGACTGTAAACTGCTGTGTACATTTTAAAAACAAACAAAAAGACTGCTTTGTCCTCTCTGGTGGTATAAAGACACAGGAGATCACAGAACTGGTGGCTTGCAGCCTCATGTCTATATGGAAACTTGTGTTTTCAGTTCAGCTTTGATTAGTTCTCTGTGTATTTTAGTTTAGCTTAACTCAACCTGGTTTTATTGAAATTTATGCACCAGAATAACCAAACTGGTTTAGAACTGGCACCCCCTGAGCTGCAGGTGGGCTTTGTTTTTAGAGATGGATAGTGAAAGGCTGAGAAACCTGGGGCTGTTTAGTCTTGAGAAGACTGAAAGGAGATCTTTACAATGTTTACAAATATCTGAAGAGTGGGTGTCAAGAAGGCACAAGAAGGGACAGTCTCTTTTCACTGATGCCCAGTGATAGAATGAGGGGCAATGGACACAAACTGGGACACAGGAAGTTCTGTCTCAACATGAGGAAAAACTTCTTCGCTATGAGAGTGCCAGAGCACTGGGACAGGCTGCTTAGAGAGTCTGTGGAATCATCTTCTGTGTATGCTTTCCTGTGTGACCTGCCCTAGATGATCCTGCTTTGACAGGGGAATTGGACTCTCCAGAAGCCCCTTCCAACCCCTACCATTATATGATTCTATGACATGGGGATGCAGGAGACTAGTACTGTCTCTGACTTACTGAGGACAGAGCTATGGCAGTGACGTGCTTGGGCATCCATGGATGCAGGTGCTGAAGGGCCTTCAGTCAAATGGGGAGTGTGATGGAGCTTGGGGTAAGCATCTAAGTTAGTCACACAGTCTGTTGGTGTAACTCCTTGAAGTCAAGATTCACTGTGCGAACCTGTCTCAGGTCTGTGTGCACCTGCAGTGATGCCTGGAGCTGACGGTGAAGGCTTATAAAGCCCTCTCCTTGATGGAGCTTTGCTGCCCTGAGGCTTGTGAGGGCTGTTGCCTGTTTTATTGTTGTCTTCTTGGAAGAATGGACATGTGACAGTGATAGGGTGAGGACCTCCAGACTGAGACCTGACCTGGTAGAAAGAAGATGCATGTGTCCATTAAAAACTGATTTAGAGCTTAACGAGCATCGCATTTCTGCATCTCCTTGCTGTAAGGAAGGTCAGGGTGTGGTGTCTAGAGCCTATCTGGGAGCAAAGGTGTGTCTTGGTTTGAAAGCAATCTGTTGTGGTCTTTGACAACATGTGTAGCAAGAGCAAGTGGGCTCAAAAAATGCAAGTAGGGGTTGAGAAGACTGTGGACTTCTCTGTCCTGACCAAGAAGGAAAGGGGTAACTTAGGAACATGCACTGGGGAAGTTCCACATGAATTTTAATTTGGGGGGGGCAGGATGCTTACCTCTGAGCAAAGCCACTTCCACATGAAGAGAATTGAGCGACTGCATTTTCAGTTTCCAGCAGGATCTGTAGATCATCTCCTGCCCAGCAAGCAAACAGGGAAGCCTATCTGTGTATTTCTCTACTCTCAGAGAGGCTGGAGAGCATCACCGCTTCTCCTCCCCGGGGAAGGCAGCTCTGTGGCACGACCTCCCACCTGGGGAAATGAGATCAGCAAATGACTCCTAAGTAGTGTGTCCATCACTGTCAAATTGACCATGGATGTCAAGTGTGAATTGGCTGTCCCCGCAGCATGGCCAGAGCCAGCCCCTTAGCTGGCTGAGTTGAGCTGTGCTGACTCCCCGTGATAGCATTTTAATGTGAGGGATGACAGAGGCCTCCAAGTTAATGTCTGTGGAGAGGTGACAGTTTTGAATGTCAGCCAAAGTGGAAGGCCTGCCTGGAATTTTGTGGAGAGTGAAGAGGATGGGCATGAAATTAACACAGGCAACCACGTCTGCTGGCAGCCTCATGGTGCTGATGCCCAGTGCTCCTGAGAGATGGCCACCTGAGCCAACCTTCCCCCTTGGACTTCAGTGGACAGTCCACGTGTTTGCCAACACAGCTCTTCACAGTAATGTGTTCAAGGATTGGAGGAGGAACTTGAGCCTGAAGCTCACAGTTGGTCTCTTGGGAGGACCAGTAGGATGTGGAAATAGTGATAGAGACACCACACTGGTGATAGGAGATGGAGGTAAGATTGGAGCTGAGCTGGTGTCTGCCCACCTTTATTAAGAATAAGCAGCATGTGTATTCAGGTGGGGCCTGGATCTCAGGAGCTTGGCTGGCTGCCTAAATGCCCCCTGGAATCCCACAAGGAAGGCACTCTCAGTGATTAAAATCTGATGGTGAAGAGCATTCAACTAATTCCTAAGCAGTGGATTCACAAGAGGGATCCTCATCCTGCAGATGAGGAAATGGCCAGCGCACATCAACCCAGCCCAAACGAGCAGGTATTCCTGCCCCCTTCCCTGACCTTGGGCAATGCAGCTTACTTTGCTGTGTCTCAGTTGTCCTCCTCTCCATGGGAGAAAAGGCTGAATTTCTTTATGGAAAAATGCTGGGGAAAATAAATGTCTCCAGGGTTGCAAAGGGTCTGAAGACCGCAGGTGGGAGGCATTCCTGAAAAGAGAAGGCAGCAATGACAGGGTACTGAGCACAGCCAAGAGCTAGGCTGGATTTATTAAAGGAAAAATGAGGGAGACGTCTGTGGTCAGCTTGATAAATTGTCTCCCCCTCAAAGCTGTATTTCTGTGTTATTGTTCCTCTGTGATGGGATCTTGACAAACTCTCCCTGGGCTCAGGGGCTAATTGCTGACTTTACAAAGTTGCAGAAGATCATCTGCGCAGTTGTCTGAGCTGAACTGGTTGTAGACAGGCCATTGAGAAACCAGTAATGGGTCTATTTGGTAATGCAGCACAGGCTACAATATTTCTTTTTAATCCAGGAGAGCCCAAACTCCTTCAAAGGGTATTTCTTTTCACTGGTAACCTTCAAAATGGGGAGAAGAGCATATTTCTGTTTGGGTTCCTTATGAGATATTGTCTTTAGTGTTCAAAAGCATTTTATTGAATCATAGCCTGGTTTGGGTTGAAAGGGACCTTTAAAGGTCATCTAGTCCAACCCCCCTGCACTAAGCAGGGATGTCTTCGAGTAGATCGGGTTGCTCAGAGCCGCCTCCAAACTGTCCTAGAGTGTTTCTAGGGATGGGGTATCCATTATGTCCCTGGGCTACTTTTTCTGGTGTTTTACCACTCTTACTGTAAAATTTAATTTCATTTTCAGAAACCAGGTGTCAAATGGCCAGGAAGATTAGAGAGTAATAAGCTCTGCCTCTCCTGCCTGCAAACTGCATTTATGTCTTTGCTGCAAAAGCGAAGGAAGAGGAAAAAGGTAGGTTGGTTTAACTTTAGTCTCTACCTAGCAAGGCCACAGCCTGGGGATTTTTGTGTCCTGTTATGGTCCTGTATGCATACACTTTAACTTGAATATTTGTGGAGTCACAGCTTTGACACAAGAGAGCTTTGTGAGAGAGATTGCCTTACTCCCAAAGCAAGATTTTGATTGGAAGCTATTTAAATAAAAATGTGTCTTGCTTGTTGCATGCAGACAAAGTAGTACAAGGAATGACAATAGCTATTGTATGAACACAGGTTGCTCATGAGGAAGAGGTTTCTGGCTGTAGTTATGGGAAAATCTCTTCAGAAACTGTCTCCTAGGTGCTGGGAGGTCCTGGAGACTCCAGGACCCACTGAAGGAATCCTTGTGTTGCCAGAATGGCATCACAGACTAGACTGAGATGGTGCTAGCAGAAGTAGACAAGTCACTTCTTGCCAAGAATTGACCTCTAGATACCTATAAGCGTGTGAAAGTGGAGATAATGAAGGCTTTGGCCACCTCTTGCATGAACACAGAGTCCCAATTTGCCATTGCACTAAGAGTCGCAGGGTAGCAGTAGGTTGCTTATACCAGAAAAACCCACTAGGACTACTCACAGGTATGGTAAGTGTCCATTATATAGATTAAAAAAAAAAAAAAAAAGGGGGGGGGGGGGAAACCAAAAAAAAAAAACA
>WBNM01003778.1:182946-248433 GCA_013399055.1 Ramphastos sulfuratus
CAAACAAACAGACCAAACAACCCACACAAAAAACCCCCCAAAACTAACCAATTCCAAAGGAAAATAAAACTACTAAATGTGGACCACCTTGTGCTCAGCACCCCGGAAGTCCATGTCAGTGCTGGCTGGTTTTAGCAGGACACTGAAATAAAATGGTATTTATGCTGAGAAAAAACTGCTTAAAATCAGGAAGACAGATGTCTAAACTGAATTTCAAATGTCTTATTTTAAGTATAGTCCTGTCTTTATATGACTAAGCAACTGACTGAAGAAATCTTGGGCTTTGTGTAACTGTTTTTCTTGGCAGCACTTTGACCTTCAGGTATCTCCTGGTCCTGACCTTGGCTCTTTTCCAGTGAGAGAGCCTCAAAGGAATGCTTCAGTTTGCAGGCTCTCAATCCCAATACATCAAGTGCCAGTCTTGCATGCACTGGAGCGCTGACCTGTGCTGCCCTAGCCAGGGCTTGTCTGCATTGTTCTGTGGCTTGAAGTCTCTTTCTTTGCTAGTGTTTCAACACTGGTGAGTTGTCTGTCCTCAGGAGGATGTGGCATTTGGCCCCCTGCTCTGGACCCAGCACCCAGGTGACTGTTGCTCACTGGGACTTGCTCAGTGGTGTTACAGGAGGAGTATCACAGGTAGTCTCTGAGTCCAGTGCAGCCCATTGAGGTCTGCGAGGAAGATGCCTGTTGTCATATTGTGGGTTTTGATAGAGGAAAACACTCCCACCATCCTGTTGCCATGCAACATCCTTATTGTCCTTCCCACCAATTTGGTTTGCACCCAATTCAGAGCCTGTTAGCTCCCAAAGTATGAGTGGAGGGTCTGTGGGAGAAGACCTACATGGATTAAACTCCCACATGCTGCCATCTCTGCCTCCTCTGGCAAAAGCTGTGATCCAAGTAGTGTTCCTTCTCCTCAAACTTGGGCTATGAGCTAGCGCAGAGGAGAGATGTGTGCGGTCGTTTATCCTCCTCATCAACAGATGGGATCCGACAGCTTCTTCCCTTATGCAGTCACAGACTCCACAGCTTGCATCTTTTCCTCTTTCCTGCCAGAAATAACTTGGGGTTGGGGGGGCTTTAAAAAATGTTTCATTAGTGCTTCTGGAAATGCTGTTTTGTGTATGAATTGCAGTAACTATTTACAGTAACTTCTTCAATGAACCTCACGAAATGGGAATAATTTCCCTGTGTGTAAATTTCACAGCCTTTTGCTGTTCTGATTTTTTTTTTTTTATGACAGCTTCTACATTTTAAGTTATGGCCTCGGGCCTCAGAACCCCAGTGTCTTTTTGGTCCAGGTGAATTATGAATCAGCCTTGAACTCCCTTCATAGCACTGAGTATTAATGTGTCCATATTGCAGAGGGTTAGTGACTTAACCAGTGGGTTGAGCAGAGAGCAAAGAGGGGACTTGAGGTCTCCAAGTGTTTAAGGCAGGGTACTATATTCTTTCCCTGCTAGACAGATGAGAGACAGTGAGGCCCACAGACCTTGGAGAAATTAATGGGGCCCTCTGAAAAAACATCCTGCTTGGAAATGAAATGTTAGCTGCAGAGCCGCGCGCTCTGTGTGGCTGCCTTTATTTTTATTGGCCCCTCATCAGTTAAAGTTGTCACCTCCTAGCGTCATCCCAACTTGCTGTGTTGGGAGAGGGTTTGGTGATTGAGCCCTTTCATGAAGCATAGAGATGCTCACCAGTTGTGCTGTCTGCATCTCAGTTTAATGGGGGTCGTTAACCAATTATGAGCTTATCTGAAGAGACTAGTTGCAAATTAAATTAAAACTGATTATGTGAGGGGTGCTTTTTCTTGGATGAGGAGCTTTGGTGTAACATAAGGCGGAAGACCACTTGCTCAGAAGCACAAAGCACAGACTCTGTGGGCAGGCAGCAGGCTTGATGTATGATTGAAATGATGGGTAGCTGACAGTGGTGGCCATCACTGGAACAGACTCTCCACAGAGGTTGTGGAGTCTGCTTCTCTGGAGACTTTCAAGATCTGTCTGGATGCGTTCCTGTGTGACCTGCACTAGATTATGGTCCTGCTCTGGCAGGGGGTTTGGACTCGATGACCTCCAGAGGTCGCTTCTAACCCCTAACATGCCGAGAGCCCTCAGCTTGCAGGACCTTGTGCTGTGGTTAGTGTTTTCGATAGACTTAGAGTGGAGCTGACTGAGCTGCAAGTCTGAACTGGTCCTGGCTGGTGCCTGACATCCCCTGCTCTCATGTAGATATGTCTGATCTCCTAACAGCTGGAGGGACTGCAGGTGATCTTATCTGAGCCTCATCTGTATGGTTTATTGACTTGGACAAGAGAAGCAGAAGCTGCTTTGTCCTGTGACTTGGTGGACTAAGACATCCGATAACTAAGTAGCTAGTGGAGAGTCAGTATGGATCCTACTACATAACTGCATAGCTGCATTTGGTTGAATGGAGCTGTGTGTTTTGTTTAAAAGTATTGTTAACAGGTGTAGTGCTTCTCAAAGAGGCTTTGAAGTGAGTCTTGTGCAGGCAACTCTCTTTAGATGCTCACACAGAAGCATGGCAGAGAAAAGTACACATCTATTTCCCCAGCAGAAGGAGGGCTGCTCTGTGAACACGAGTGTGTGTGACCATCAGTTGTGTTGTCCTTGGTTCTTGTACAAAGCACAAGACTACACTGATAGCTCTGTTTATCTTGCTAGAGAGAGACATGACAATGTAGTAGATGTCTGGTACTATTTTATCTTAAGCCTTTCTTAAATATTGTGGGCTGGTCAGTTTTGATGATCTTTTCTAACTTCCATGTGAGCTACCTGCAGGTCTTGGGTTTCTGGTGAGGGATATGTTGGACAATGTTGCATTTACTCTTGTTCCCAGCATCCTGAAACTCTTTCCTAACTCTCAAAGCAGCTCTGCTGGCTTGAGATTTTGACTTGT
Source organism: Ramphastos sulfuratus (assembly GCA_013399055.1). Classification (NCBI taxonomy): domain Eukaryota; kingdom Metazoa; phylum Chordata; class Aves; order Piciformes; family Ramphastidae; genus Ramphastos; species Ramphastos sulfuratus. Next base: position 185,866 of record WBNM01003778.1, read on the forward strand.
GTCATTTATTGATCTCTTTTTTACTGCAGTCCCTCTGGTAAAGCTAAAAGTCGTCTTGTTGAGCTTAGCTCCTTGGCAATTCTCAATTTTAATAGATTTGCCAGGTTTAGAAGATAAAAACAACCATTTGAGGGCTTACAATTTTGCTAAGAGCCAAAAGGAAACCACAGCATTTCATACTGAATAATTAATAGGGTATTGGTGGTTTGGGTTTTTTGTTGGGTTTGGTTTTGTTTTTTTTTTTTTTGATAGAACAATAGCACTGATATTTTTGTTGATATTTAGTAATAAGCACTGTCACCGAAATGCTCCTTTTCAAATAGTGTTTTAATTGAATTTGAAGCACAATGAGGAAGTCAAGATGAGGAAAACTGAACTGCCGGGCTCAGAAATATTGCAGCTAGACATTTTGATTTTGCAGAATTAAAACATTTCACTGTGAAGAGCCTTCAAGGTGAAGGAGTCAGGAGTGATTTGAGAAGTATTTTGAAGTTACCGAATCTGCCTTTCTCCCTGGTTATATGTGCAGTATGGCAGTGGAACAATTTTACCTGCTGCCACAGTAGACGAGTAGGTACCAGAGTTCCAAATTTAGGTAAGCAAACTGGCAAGTTACTTTATCTCAGGATACTTCTGCTTGCCAGCAAAAGTGTAATTTTTCACTTGACTAGCTCAGTCTTTGGCTAAGCCAAGAAGTGAAGTTGGGTCTTGTGAGTCCTTGTCCCATGTCCCATGATAAGATCCCTGTTTTTCTTCTTTGTTAGCAGTTTGTGATTAATCGCTCAAGTCTCCTGATATTATTCCTGTTCTGCTCCCTGACTGCATGGTTTGAAACTTCATAAACAGGCCATAGCAAATGTAAGTGACGTACAAAAATGTGGGTATTCATCAAAGCAGCACAGCTGCTCCCCAAACAATGGTGCTAAGGAAGCCCATTCATACTAATTACAGCAGCACAAAGAATTGTGCTGCTAAATTTCCTGGCAGGTCCAAAAAATGTTTTGGCTTGACCTGAAACAGTCTCTTTTGGGGAAGAAGTTTTTGGCAAGTTGAAACATTTTTTTTTTAATTTGCTCTGGAAGCAGCATTTTGTTTTGAAGCTGGGGATATGCTCTAAGTGGAAATGAAGAATCAGAAGATGGAAACATTCCCTCTGAAGTTGAAGTGGAGGCTTCTTATTTTTAAGAAAAAAAGTAAAAATCTTTCTCTTACCAGGAATTGTTTGATAGACAGGAATAAGTATGTGATCTGGAATGGTATTTTTGGCATCCTCCCAAATCTGAGCTCTTCAGCTGCCAAAGGATAGCCTGACCCTTCCACAAGCACCTATGAAAAATACCCCTCCTGAGGGTCTGAAGCTTGAGGTTCAGGTGACCTGTTGCTGCTCTGCTTTGCTTGCAGCCTGATGTCCTCAGCAGGTAATCCTGGTGAAGCTTGGTAGCTCCTCATGTGGTGCTGCTTGCTGCGAGGAGAGAACAGGGAAAATTCTCCTCCTGGCTGTTGCTGAGCCCAAAAGGCACAAGATGTAATTACACACTGCATGTCGGTATTTCCATGCACTCTTCTGATGGCACTCCAGCCACACAATAATGTTTTCCTCTCTAAAACCAGCATCCTGATTTAGTAAGATCCTTTCAATGCTTAGAAAGTCTAGAAATGCATAATTAAGGTATCCAGCCAATTCCCCCTTTTGCCTTGTAATTATTGTTTGTTCATTATCACCCAGAAAGTCTTCCACCACCCACTCAAGCTTAACTTTGCCCTGCAAATCTGTCAAAATAGAGACGTGTATCAACATTGCAAATTGTTATTACGACAGAGGGAACAAACTTCCTTTTCCTCTCAGATGAATCAATTTTCAACGTAATTTCACAATCGTGCAGTAGGTAGAAAGATTTACTGCTGCACGGTTTCTGCCTGCCTTTCTCTTAAAAAACATCTTACCTGCTCAAACCTCTCAAGTTCATCATTGCATCTCGGGTACCTAAAACAGCCCCAAAGAACTGTTGCCATTTGTAACATCCAACATCATGTCAGTAGAGACTGTTCCCAAAGCTGCTTGGTAGCTGGGGCAGCAAAAGGATAGCAGCCTCACTTCCAAGGACCTGAATTAAGGTGATAAAAGCAAAGTTTTTCCAGCCCACAGCAACTTTGCTCACTTCACCAGGAGCTGCTTTGTTTATGAGGTGTGATGCTCACTGTAGTCCATGTGAGTTGTTGGGAAAACAGTATTTCACATGGTTTCAGTCCCCGCTTTTATTAAGCAGCCATTTGGATGACATATGGAAATTAATGTTATATTTAGGCATGTTCCTGCATGTCCAAGAAGACAGTTAGAAACCTATTTTTAACTCTAATACTTGTACTAATCCTCCTAAAACTCACCAAGGGGCACTAACTCTTCTCCAGCAGTAGAAGAAAACTCAGGCTGGTCTTTAGGGGGATATTTCTGGATAGGAATAACCCAGAATAACCCATTCAGTTCACTCTGGTTCTGCTTTTATCTCAGGTTGCTCTGCCCTTCTTGCCAACATCCTATGGATTCCTTTTGGCTTGAGGTACCTGCAACCTTGCCATAGCACCTCCCAGGACTTGGCAAACGCTAACGGCTCTGTAAAGCACCAGCAGATGTGTGTTGGAATGGTTCTGCAGCACATCTGTGTAGAGTTGTCCCTGTAGTGGCTTTGTCAAAATATGGGATGCTGCTGCTTGTGCGTGCCCTGCATGTTGCTTCAGGTATTTGTTACTTCAGCTCTCCTATGAGGACAGGCTACAAGAGTTGGGGCTCTTCAGCCTGGAGAAGAGAAGGCTTCCAGGAGACCTTATAGTAGCCTTCCAGTATCTGAAGGGGCCTACAGGAAGGCTGGGGAGGGATTATTTACAAGGTCTTGCAATGACAGGAAGAGGGACGATGGGTTTAAACTGGCAGAGGGAAGATTTAGACTAGATGTTAGGAGGAAGTTCTTTCCAGTGAGGGCGGTGAGGCACTGGAACAGGTTGGCCAGGGAGGTTGTGGCTGCTCCCTCCCTGGAGGTGTTCAAGGCCAGGTTGGAGGAGGCCTTGAGTGACCTGTACTAGTGGGAGGTGTCCCTGCCTATGGCAGGGAGTCGGAACTAGATGATCCTTGAGGTGCCTTCCAACCTTACCATTCTATGGTTTGTTTATAGTTCTGTGCTTGCACATACCTACCCACTGCACAAAGGTCTCCTGAGTACATTAGCTAACTATCAGCACCTCTTTTCTCCTTTAAGAAAGGGAAGACTTTCTTCCAAGTTTTATGGACAGAGAACAACTTTATGGACAACCCATAAAGACTGGGTTAACAGCTGACATTGTGGATGGGCCATCCAAGTTGCCAATGGAGATGCAAAAGCAGCGCTGAAAGCTCTGAGATTGATTTCTTCAGGAGCTTTTGTAGAGAGGCCAGAGGCAATGTGCCAAGATCTCCTGGGATGGCTCCTGTCTGGGGTATGACTGCACATTCCTGTTCATGAAACCCTTGTTCTAACCCGCTGGGGTATTTTGCATGCTGTGGGATGTCTGCAGAAAGATCCGTACCATGCTTCAGGCACGGCCTTCCCTGAGGGCCAGTATGTCACAATAATGTGATTCCTCAGCTTGATCCAACTGGTGGGTGGCTGGGGAAGGAGCTCACTGGTCTCTGTGCAGCTCTGTTCAACAAGAGTCTTTCTGCTGGGATGCCAACCCTGCTCAGGCTCAGATAATCCAGAGGAAGGGGCTCTGTGTTTGCTGTTTTGCCCTTTATTGATTTGTTTTCCTTGGCATCTTCTGCTGCCCCAATTCACTTTAGGCCTCCCTTGGGGATATGCTCTACCTGTGATGGGCTGGAGTGTGCTGGTGATATGCTCAAAGCTTGTGTCTCCTTAGGAGGACCTAGCGTTTAACCTTCTCCTGGATCCAGCCCTTAGGTGGACCTTGCCGGTTCCATCTTGCTTGATGGTGGCACAAGAATTCTCACAGGGAAGCTCTGGCTCCAGTGCAGCCTATTGAGACCCACCAGGAAGGTGCCTTTCATCAGCTTGTGTTTTTTGATGGAGGAGAACTTTCCTGCCATCCTTTTTGCCATGCCAAGTACTCACTGTCCTTCCCAACAGCTCATTTTGCATCAAATCTGGAGTTTGTTACCTCCTGCCCTCCTAACTGTGCTGCATCCAGGTGGATGTACATCCGTCGTCCATGGAGTCCATGGAGGGGATCATACCCTGTGGGTCAGAATTTCCAGGACAAAGGAGTGAGGTTGCTTCATCTCCTAGGTGAGGGCAGTTCCACGTTGGCTTGCACTTGGAGACCTTCTCGCCTCGTTGTGCGGCTGCGCTGTGGGCAGATTGGCTGGGCAGCGTGCAATGATTATTACCTTGCACTTCTGCACTGCAGTGTAGTGATGACTGCAATTTATCAGGCAGTTCCCTCGGGGGCTGGATTTGACCTGAACGCTCAAGTGTCTCGGTGCTTCCAACCAGCCCAGCTCCACTCACGTGGTGCCCATGCTGGCTTTCCTGGAAGGCAGGCTGCTGTGGCGGGAAGTGCCTGACACATCGCCATCAATGCGTCAGAACCTTCACTTCAAAAGAGAAAAGGAAAGAAAGAAAAAAAAACGAAACAGAAAAAAGCCAACCCTCTGCCCACGATCCCATGGTAACCCCAGCAATATGGGCTTTAATGTCCAGAGAGCTTTCTCCTCTGGTTGAGGGGGGAGTTAATGGGTTTAGGTTATTTGTGGTTATCTGGATTTCAGATTGACACCATAAATATTCAAACTCTGAACCTGGCTGGATGCAACTGCGGTTGACTTTTCTATGACCTAGCTGGAAACTTTAAATCAGCTGTCGACTTGACTTTCAAGGGAGTGAAATGCTCCAAATCCACTAGATAGCATCTCCTTGGTGTTTTATTACCTCCTGAGAAGCTCACTTTGGTAGGAACCCAACTCCAGCCTTCTTTCAGAAAGCAGAGCTTTGTTAGCCTTGCAAAGTCATTAAAGCTGCCATGTGGGAACCAGGGGTGTCCTACATTGTGGCAACACACAGGGCTTATTATATAAAACCTACATGATTAATATACAAGTGAAATGAGTCCAGATGCAAGCCTAGCATCGTGTTATTAATAGGCTAACATAGATCTCTATCAACCATGCCCTCTGTCTGCTGGATCACACTGGATGCTGGGTTTGAGGGTGTGTGATGGTTTGGGTTTTTTTGTTTTTTTATTGTGGGGTTTTTTGGGGTTTTTTTTTTTGGGATTTTTACATTTTAGGTTTTTGGGTTTTTTTTGTTTTTTGTTTTTTTTTTAAAGTGTTCTTTTGTCTTTTGAGAGGGCTGTTCTGCAGGTACTTAATACATTTTACTCCTGATGTACAGTGTGCTGTTGTCCTGGTCAGTGACCCAGGGCTGGTTTGCAAAGTGCTGAGTAAGTCAGAAGCGAAACACCGTGAGCAGCAGCCATGAGGACAGCTGGGACCAGCAGTGACACACCAGTGACTGCAGATTGCTGCACCAGTGCAAGGTGCTCTCCTGTCCAGTGAGCAAGAGCACAACAACAGTCCAGCACCAGGTTCATCACAGCAAGCTGCTTGGTCAGGCCACTGTCAGCTCAATGAGTGTCACAGCAGCCACAGCGTCAATAAAGATTATGGCCTTTTCTGAAGGAAAAGACCCAAACCCATTTAAGTAATTGCATGGTGACATTGAGGGGACCAGCAGTGATGTATCTGGCTGCTTGACATCTGCATCCTCCTCTGAAGAGTGGGATATTGCATCTGGAGATGATGCTCTAGAAGGTCACAGAAGTAAAGAAGTTGTGACCAGATGTTTTGCTGGAGTAGACCTATTGAAAACAGGATCTGTAGTCTGGCTGGAGTCAAGACCTCCAATCCTCTGTAGGTCCGCATGGCAAAGAGCTGTTTGCCTCTTCTTCCCTCAGTCACCTTGGCCCACCTTTCCAAAGGTGTTGATGAATTCACTTGCCTAGCATTGAGGCTGCTCTGGTTTCACAGCAGTGCAGGGCACTCAAACACTGACAGCTGTGTGGTGCGAAGGGGTTTCAGGTCCCTGCAAAGTAGGAGCTGTTCTTGAAAATGCAGGGGCTGGAAAGTCTAGGCTGACACCTTTTAGACTAAGTGGTTTGATGGTCTAGTCCTGTAATGTAATATTTTATTAGGTTCAATAGATTTCTGTTCCAAATGCCCTGGGGACCTCTCTAGAATGACTGTTCAATGAACAGTTTTCTCCTGCAGCTAAGTGAGAATGCCAGGTTGGAAGGGACCCCAAGGATCATCTGGTCCAACCTTGCTGGGTGGATGATAGTGTAGTTAAAATGAGATGGCTCAGCACCCTGTCCAGTTGAGTCTTAAAACTGTCAAATATGGGGAATCCACTGCTTCCCTTGGGAGATGATCCCAGTGATCGCTGTTCTCATGGCGAAACATTTTCATCTGGAGTGCAATCAGAATCTCCCCAGCAGTAACTTGCACCCATTGCCCCTTGTCTTTTCCATGGGACTCTTGTAAAAAGAGAGTCTCCATCCTTCTGGTAGCCACCCTTTATGTACTGGTCTATGATAATAAGGTCTGCTCTGAACCTTCTTTTCTCAGGGTTGAACAAACCCAGTTCTCTCAGCTTCTCTTTAGACAGCAGGGCTTCCAGTCTTCTGATCATTCTTGTGGCACTTCTCTGGACAAAATCCCTGGACATCAAGTTCTGGACATCAAGTTCCTGTTCTTGATGCATTCAGGTTTTCTGCAGAAGCCCTAAAAGATGTGTGCTGTCTTGGAGGGTACACATGGAAATGCTGAGATCCCATCGTGGCTGTAGCTCTCCTCTGCTTTCTCCAGCCCACGTGGTCTCCTATCCACCACCCTGCAGTCTCTTGTAGTGAAGCCATCCTCCAAGTTCACTCTTGGTTAGGAAGATGTCTGGGGTTTCTAATACAGATTCACATGCCTTGTACTTTTAATATCATGTATGAGCTGCTATCTGCTGACTAAGATTAATTGAATATGTAAAACAATAGGTGGTAAGAATTAATGCAAGGCTTCATAATACAAGCTGACTTTTATTCTAGTTTGAATACTTCACACAGCAGCTCTAAGTACATTAGTTTTATTGATCTATATTCATGGAATTATTTAAATGTACCCTCTGGTGCTGAGTGTCAGGGATTTTCCAATGCTTGCCACTATGCATTTTTCATTAAGGGCTAGTGAAGGCAGATCCAGACTTTGACTGCCCAGGCAAGATTAATTTCATCTTGAGAGCCACAGCCAAACACAAGCAGAGGGTGTTTTGAGAGCTGACCACTAACCGTGATCTCACCCCACATATCCTCTGGCCTCTCCTGCATCATCAGCATTTCAGTGCTGCAGGAGCATGCAGGCTACCAACCATCCTGACTCCACCAAAGCTTCTCTTCTGGATTCTGTTTTAAAGAATCAAAATGGATCTGTTCCTATATATACTTGTATCTCTTATATTAAAACCTTGTTTGTACTGTGCATACTAAAGCTGGCCTGAACTTTCAAGGTCAGATGTTTGGCAGGTGCCAGCTGTCTATAGCTGGTAGGATGTTTCTTCCATCCAAATGTGACTCAGTTGTATTTTATTTCATTAGTTTTTATCCACTTTTGTCTGAAAATGCTCAGTCAATTTTCTAGCCCTTCTCTAGCAGGGGTTTAAATAAAGAGTCAAAAATGGGAGCAGGTTAATTGCTAGTGAAAAGCATTCTCAAAGTTTTCTGTCAATGGTGGTTGAGTGCAGCCACCTGGCAAAGGAAAATTAACTTTTTCGTTGCTGTTGTTTGGATTTAGCTTACATGAAGCCCAGGATATAAAGAATCAAACTCTTCAGAGGAAAATGGATTTTAGTGTTTGGAAGTGGGACAAATGTCTAGGCAAGAGAGGTCTTGAGGTCGAGTGAGGGATGAGAGCCCGCATAAACCTCCTTTCTGGCACTGGGTTGCTTGTGGAAGCTGTTGCAAGTCTCTGGTGTCTGCTAAGAGGTTGAGCTCATGCTGCAGCCTTTGCTTGAGGGAGGACACTAAGAAGGTGTCTGTCCTTTAGCTGACAGCCTAGGGAAACTAAAATTATCCGAGTTTTCTGTCTCTCTGCTAAATTGGGTTAAAATTAGCTGACAGGTTCCAAAGAGACTGGAACACACAGGCCTACAGAGTAATTGCATAAGCTGCTTTCCTTGGGAACCAAGTCGGAAAGCAGCAGTGTGTCTTACAGAGCTTGTTAGAGCAATCGTTTTGTGTCTAGTTCAGTGTTCACTGTGCCGTCAGAACACGAACTTCAGGAATGCTGGAGGGATACATAGCTGGGAGGCCTCTTTGGGAGGACATTCATGGAAGTGTGTGTGGTGCAGCAGATAAAGCCTTTTGGGATCTGGGAGCCTGGCCCTGCAGAGATGCTCTTGTCAATCCTGCTGATGCAGCTGCGCTGGTTGTTGCCTAAAGCTTCTTCTGAATTCGGCTTTGGTCCCTCTTGGATACTCTACAACTACCTGAAAGGAGGTTGTAGTGAGGTGGGTGTTGGTCTTCTCTCCCAAGTGACTAGTGATAGGACAAGAGGAAATGGCCTCAAGCTGCACCACAGGAGGTTAGGAAAATTTTCTTTACTGAAAGACTGATCAGGCATTGGAACAGGCTGCCCAGGGAGGTGGTGGAGGCACTATCCCTGGGGGTGTTAAAAAAAATGTGTAGACATGGCAATTCAGGATAAGGTTTAGTGGTCATGGTGGTGTTGGGATGACAATTGGACTTGGTGATCTTAGAGGTCTTTTCCAATCCTAACAATTCTATGATTCTTGCGGGTAGATGAAAAAGTTATCAGGGGATGGTGTTGCCTCTCTGCTATGTTGTCTTAGGGCTGCCAGTTCCTAATGGGAGGATTATTGCTTCAGGTCATGTCCTTTCAAGATCAAGGAGTGGAGTCTCCTCTGAGCCTTACAGCAGGAATGTGGTGCCTGGTGGTTTCTTTGACCTGACCAAGTTCAAAGTGGCTGCTGCATTGTCCATGGACACCAACTGTGCCTCTGGGGCTGAGCAGGGGCATGACCAAGCCTGCCCTTGGGTACACCTGCTCTCCCCAAATATGTCCCATGTTCTAGAGCAGGCTTAAAGTCACACAGGACTCTGTCTTGTGTAGGGGCATTGCCTCCAGTGGCTCTTCCTACTGCTCTATGGGGACTCAGAGGGCAATCCGTGTTTGTTTGGTTGGTTTTTGGTGGTGGTGGTTTTTTTGGGGTTTTGTTTTGTTTTTTTTTTTTATAGTAATGGAGGAGATAGGCTGGAAAGTGGTCCTGACATCACCTTTTCTCTATCACTCAGCATCCTCCCTGTAGCAGGGCTGGAGGGTCCTTTGGGACTGAGAGCTGGAGCTGGGCTGAACATCGATCTCCTGGTCCAGAGCCCTCCCTCTGCCTTGTGTGGCGACAGCTAACCCCAGACCCTGTGTCCCAGCACTCAGAGTCTGCACTGAGCTCTGAGAAGAGGCCTTTGGCAGAGGGTTCGTGAACTTTGCTATGTTTTACAGCCACTAGAGGGGGGTCAGAGACTGCTGGCTTGGGCTGCTTGCAGCCAGGCTTCCCCGGGCCGGGGGCGGCTCAGGTTGGGGGCCCCGAGCTGAGCCCCATGCTGTGCAGCCTGCCCTTCCCTTGCCCTCAGCATGATTTCCCCAGCTTCAGCGGCAATTCCTTTGGGAAGGTCAGCGCTGCGAGCCAGGATGTGCTGTCTGCAACTACTCTGCTTTACTTCCCATGGGAATGTGGGCAGGGAGCACCGAGTTAGCGCGAGTCAAGCTGGGAAGTCCTTCTAACCCATGGTGGATTGATCAGCTCACCTCCAGTAACACATTGCAACTTGGGAGCCAACTTTTGTCACCCAAAGACAGCCGTCTTGCTCGCACAAAGCCCTGAAACCACCTGAAGCAGCTCTGTGCAAGACCCTATCAGGTCTTGGAATCATAGAATTGTCAGGGCTGGATCATCCAGCTCCAACCCCCCTGCCATGGGCAGGGGCACCTCACACTAGATCAGATCGCTCAGAGGCACATCCAGCCTGGCCTTAAAAACTTCCAGAGATGGAGCTTCCACCACCTCCCTGGGCAACCTGTTCCAGTGTCTCACCACCCTCATGGTGAAGAACTTCTTCCTAACATCCAATCTCAATCTACCCACTTCTAGCTTTCCTCCATTCCTCCCAGTCCTATCACTACCTGACACCCTAAAAAGTCCTTCACCAGCTTTCTTGTAGGCCCCTTTCAGATACTGGAAGACCACAATAAGGTCTCCCCAGAACCTTCTCTTCTCCAGACTGAACCCCTACTCTCTCAGTCTGTCTTCATAGGAGTGGCTCTTGTGTGGAAATCTCCCTCTTTGAGCTGTTCCATGCATCCTATCAGGGAGCATGCCCTTTGGGTCATGTGAGGTGGCAACAGAGGTGGCAGGGGAAGGACTCAGCGTCCAGCACAGGGCACGTGGCATTGGCCATTGGCAAAGGGCAGGCACTGAGATCTTCTGGGGAACATCAGGCCATTGGGATTGCTGGAGCAATTTCAGCTGGCCAGGAGCAAGTCTGTTTATTGTCTCTGAAACCAGGCGTTCGAGGTACTGAATTTCCTTTGCTAGCAAAGCCCAGAGCAGCACTTTGTGCCAAGATGAGGAGAGACTTTCAGAGCAGTTTTATAGCTCATTGTTCTCCCTTGTGGGCCCCTAGATATGATTTTTCTAAGGGGGGGAGGAAGTGATGGGTTTTCCATTTCTAGATGCTGTTCTCCAAACTCTGAATGATGTGAGCCGCAACACTTGCTGACTTCTCATGGATGCCTTGGCAAGACTCAGTCAACTTTGAAGTGGGAGAACAGGACAAATGAGAGTCTATAATTGTCTTTGGCCAAGCCTGGCATAGCACTGAGAGCAGCTTTTCTTCCTGGGGTCATCACTCCTCCACTGCCATGGCGAATGTTCCTGGTGATTCTGGAGCAAGATTCACAAGCAGGTATCTTGATGGCATCAAACCAGTTCTCTAAGGTACCCCATACCTGTTGTGGAGAGCACCCAGCCCCTAACACATCACGGGAGCAGTCTGTTCTCTGTGTCACTGGGAAGTGATGGGGACTGGTTGCATTAAATGGATGGGAAAGATTTGGCCTCTCCACCCCTTGGCCCTCCTCACAGCTCCATGATCGGTTTAAGTGCAGGGCTGTGGATTATAAATTATACAGCATTTATAATCAGAAAAACATCTGCTGGGTGCTCTTTCCAGTGGACAGGGCCAGACAAAGGCTCCAGGACACGATGCGTAGGGGTTGCACCAATCGCCACCTGTCTGCTCCTATAATCGAGTTGATTTTTTATGATCTTGACATCAGCTTTCAAGAAGCATGATCTATGTGTTTATTTAGCTGTCTTTCCTGGCGTCCCTTAGTTTTGAACTCCTGTAAATCCTCCCACAGTTGGATTTCTGCACTTTTCAGAGATTACGTTTCCTGACAGTACATTTCTCCTTCCCCCTCACTTCAGTGACAGCTCAGGCGAGGCTCCAGGGACCGAAATGTTCAAAACCAGCTCTGGAAAGCTAAGCTCTGACACAGAGCAAGGCTAACTTTTCAGGGGCCAAGCAGCTGGTACTAATGTAAGCAGGAGAGGTGGCCCAAACATACTGGAGTTCCCATTCAGGTTCAAAATCTGATCCAGAGGCTATGTCATCCTCCAGTGCTTGGTGGCTGGACTATGAGATGGTCTCCTGAGGGCACCTGCTCAGGTCTTGTCTCCAGATCAGGGATTCAAGTGAAGTCAATGTAGTCAGAACAGCAAGTTTTTGTTTAAAAGCCCAAATTCTGGCTGCTTGGAAGGGGCATCCTGGACCTCTGTTCAGGTCGCAGTGATCCCTGCCTGCTGATGGACTCAGCCTAATGGGAGTTAACCCATGCAAGGGCTTCCTGGATATCACACCTTGAGTGATTCCCAGAAGGTCTTGGTTATAAAAATGCCCTCATTTTTCACAAACCCATGTCTTCTTTTGACCTCTTTTTTTGGGGATGTGCAACTGGTGCTGAACCCTACTGGCTTCCAGATGTGTACAGGGAACAAATGCTTGTAGACTGCTAGGAGATAAGATGCAGCAGCTTTGCCTTTTGCGCTTTTTCCTTCCAGCTGGGGGAGTTGAGAAGAACTACAACTAAGAATTCTATCAACTCTGTGGAGCACCTTCTAAAACCAGCCTCTGACTCCAGCAGCTCGAATTACACTTCCATGGAAGAGCTGTGAGAGTGGGAAGACTTAATGTGGGCTGATCTGTCTTTCCAGCTGGGATTTGCAGCTACCCTCCCTTTCCCAGCTGATCCTAGCACACTGTGCTTAATCCTTGTCCACTTTTGCCTGCTCTGGTCTTTTTCTCATTCACTTCCTAACAAAGTGCTTCTGGTTGGCCCTCACCCCTCCTACTGTCTTCTTCGCTTCCTCCTTTTCCTGCTCCAATATGAAGAACGAGACATTTCCAGGACCCTGAGCCATCATAGCACTGAGTCCCTTGTGCTTGTGCTCCCTTGATCCTTGCCTTTGTCTTCAAACTTCCCAGCCAACAGTAACCCAGTACTTTATTTATTTACAGCATTAATACTTAGAGAAGGACTTTTGTGCGTGACCATCTGCTGAGGCCTTCCCCATCTCTTGTTGAGGGTCCCCCTGGAGAAGAGGAGGTTCAGGGTAGACCTTATTGCTCTCTGCAACTACCTGAAAGGAGGTTGTAGCCAGTTCAGGGGTTGATCTCGTCTCCCAGGCACACAGTGACAGAACACAAGGACACAGTCTCAAACATCGCCAGGGGAGGTTTAGGCTGGATGTTAGGAAGAAGTTCTTCACAGAAAGTGATTGGCATTGGAATGGGCTGCCCAGGGAGGTGGTGGAGTCACCATCCCTGGAGGTGTTTGAGGCTGGATATGGCACTTACTGCCATGGTTTAGTTAATTAGAAGGGTTAGGTTATAGCTTGGACTTGATGATCTCAAAGATCTTTTCCAGCCTGGTTAATTCTGTGATTCTGTGTGCGTCTGTGACTCCAGCAGGTATCAGACCATGCCTGATATTTTCCCAAAGCTAATATGAACCTGTCCTCGGTGCAAGTTCCCATCTGAAGTCCTCACACTTAGGGTGAGCTCAAGTGGCATTCCCACCTGCTGCCTAACCTGCTTCTGCCTGCAGCAGCACTCACAGTTGTCAGATAAGGTGGATTTAAAAGTTACAGGTATGTCAAGACATCATTTCCCAGCTCTGTCACCAGAGCCCAGTGGTACCCACTGTTTCTCTTGCCCCACAGTGGGGGTGGTGCCGCCTCCCTCTCACTGGTGCAATTTTAAGTGTCCAGGAGGGACAAAGCTCCTGGTAAGGGTCCAGTTTTCCATGGACTTGTGGTAAAACCTTCTAGGTTTTGTCCAGTTGCACAGCCAGATCCTTAGTGGATATGTAGATAGGTGACAAGCTATCTATATTACGAAATCCAGATACTTCAGCTGTCTGCCACCAGAGTGCTTAACTGGAGGATGCTTTTGCTGCATCTTTATGCTGTAAGCTGGCAGCATGAGGCTGAAAAACCTTGGACATCACGAGGAAGGCAGAGAGAATGGCCTAGCAGACGTCTCTGGTGCTGGCTTCTGCCCACATGGTCTTCTCTTCCAGGTTCTCTCAGCCATCCTAATTCAGTTCAGCAGAGGGGGTGAGAAGAATGGATGAGTTAACATGGGATGATTTGCCCCTCTGTGTAATGAGATGTAAAGGATTTCTTTCACATTAGGCTGGAGGCCTGCCTTTGTGGGCATCTCAAAACCTTGGCCTTGAATGGAAAGTCATCTCCCACTAGCAGGAGGCTGGATGCACCTCATCATCACTTGTGCATATTTTTGCCTGCCAGACAATCAGAAGAAAACAGATGAAGAGAGATTGATCCATAGGTCTTAATTTCATGGGCTTGTGCGGAATCCACCTCCCATCAATTTACCAATGATGATTAGAAGAGCTAATGTCCTTATCATTCCTTTCATTGTGGCTGGGAGTAAGCTGCCAGATGAACTACTCCTTTAGAAAAGTATTACCGTGCAGAAGAGTGAAGAGTGTTTGCACTTCTGATGGCTTTGTGGTTACTTGCATTGCATTAGTGCCTAACTGAATCCTGGGTCTTGTTGTGTTGCTCCTTGGGAGAAGGATCTCCCCCTGTAAAATTGCTCCAGGTAGGACAGTGAATGGAAATGCCCTGGAAGCAAAGAGGTCTCATGGTGAGGTAGCTGCAGGTTCAGTGCATGGAGGGCTTTGCCTCTGGGCTGCTTCTTCACAGTCAGGTATAGTTGGAGTTGCCTTTGCCCTTATAGAGCTGCTTGAACTAGGCAAAGGCTGGCTTCGTGATCTGCCTGCTTTGCGTGTGTGTGCTCCTCATAAAAGTGAGCTGGATGGAGCTTGATCCCACAGTGAACTCCCTACACTCACCTTCCCCTTTGCAGAGTGATCCAGCAACAACTCTGCTTGGCACAGGGCTGGTGAGCTGTGGTCAGCCTGGAGCCTTGGCCAGCCTGGCTTTCATGGTCAGCCTGTGCTTTCCTATCTCACAGCCTGGGATCTCTCTCTGCTGCAAAAAGCTGGTGACATGGCTTTCTAGTGCTGTTGGAGCCAGATTTTCCCCTCAAGGCCTCATCGTTTGAGCCAGCACCCACATTAGAAACACGATCCCTCTCTTCGCCCCCACCCCCGCCTTTTTTTTTTTTTTTGTGTGTGTGTGTTTTGTTTTGAAAGTGTCATAGAAGACTAAGGCACAGAGAAATAGAGCCCTTTGCCCAAGGTCACTTACCAGCTGCGGAGTCTGGAGTGAGAGAGCCCTGATTTCCTGCCTTGTGTGTCACAAGTGTGAATGGCTCCTTGCTCAGATGACAGCGAGGGCTTTACAGTACGGGAGGGGAAAGGGATGGGGGGGGAAAAAAAAAAAAAAAAAAAAAAAGAGAGAGAGAGAAAGAAGCAGTATTTCAGCTGCTCAGTCCCTGAGTGCATCCCCCAGGGTGAGAGTGAAGTCAAGAGGCTGCCGTGAAAGGGTTATAGCGGACCTCTGATCACAACCGATTAATGACAGCCCCAGGGAGCCAGAGCCCTTGAGCTGGCAGGAGGGAGGTGAGTTGAGTACAGAAAAGTGGTGAAGTTTTCAACGCAGCAGCTGCAGCAGAGCGGCAGGGGAAACAGCCGTGCTTGACCCCGTGGTGGCAGGGCAGAGAAACGGAAAGGATTTCTCCATCCATCCGCAGAATCATAGAATCACCTAGTTGTAGAAGACCTTAAGCTCATCATATCCAACCATAACTGCACATCTCTCTGTACACAACTGTTAGACCATGTCCCTAAGCTTCTCATCCAAATGTCTTTTAAACACCTCCAAGGACTGTACCACTTCCCTAGGCAGCCTGTTCCAGTGCCCAATGACCCCTTTGGTGAAGAAATTTTTCCTAATATCCAATAAAAATCTCTCCCGGTGCAATTTGTGTCCATTTCCTCTCATCCTATCATTTGTTACCTGGAAGGAAAGGGCAGCCTCCACCTTGCTACAGCCTCAGGTAGTTGTAGAGAGCCTCACATAGTTGTGGAGAGGTCTCTCCTCAGCTTTCTTTTCTCCAGGCTGAACAGTCCCCAGCAGTTTGGATCTCTCCCTTCAGCTATCACAATCTACTCTGATCAGACTTGTTGCTCTGAACTGGCTGCTGATAGTTTGAGCCTTTTTGAATTTGTTCAAATAGAGCAAAAAATGTTGCCATGAAGTGTAGGTTAGTATTTAACTCCAAGCAGAAGGTGCCAACAGCATGTGGCTGCTCCCCAGGAGGGTGAGGACCACTCTTGTTAAACCATGGAAACTGAGGCAGAACGTCAGGATGAAATGAGCGGGGCCAGGAGCAGGAGGAGCCCCTGCTTCTCTCCACACCTCCTTGCGTCCAGCTTTGTGCTGGATTCAGCAGAAGCCTTCCCTTAAGGTAATTAAAGGCTGAGCAGAGGCGGCTGCGAGAGGAGGCTGTTTATGAGCACAGAGGAGGGCATGCCGGGAAGATGCTCCATTACCCAGCTCAGACTGCTGCACGGGGGCACGACCCCCGCGCCAGGATGTGCGTGGTGCTCGAATGCTCTCCAGCTCTGCCACCAAGGACTGAAAGCAAATTGGCTGTTAATGCTGACTGTGGCCAGCTCAGCTCCACGCCCCTGCTCTACAAGTGTGCTGTGGGCTGTATAAGGGAACCCGTGCACTCCTCTAGCAGATCAGAGCCTGCTTGTTAGACCTGGTCAATAGTTTGCTGCCAAAAGCAATTCTCTGTCAAATAGGCCTTGGTTTGTTGTTTGGTTCTTTTCTCTTTCCTGCCAGAGCAGAAATTTTTCTCAGAACATGTCAATTTTTAGCCAAATCTTTTTGCTTTTTGTGCTTTTGTATTTTTTTTGTTGTTTTGTTTTTTTCTTTATTGCTTAAATAGCAGCATTGAGAACAACATGGTTGTCAGCTACTGAAGGCTGCATCTGAAGGCTTGAGGCAGCAGGGTCTCCAACTGTATTTTTGATTTTATGTAAAACAAAAAAAGTGGTATGAAAGAAGGTTTTTAAGAACCGACTGTTGCAGTGGAAAAAAAAATCAACCATGTGTTAAAGGGTATTAGGAAAATGTTTGGAGGTTGGGTGTCTCTTTACTGGTCTGTAGTTCTGAGTCTAGATGCAGGTTCAGATAAAGCAGAGTGCTTGTGGACAGGGATGGTGGCAGCCCAATTTTGGTAATATCCAGAAGTCCTTGCTGGTGCATCCCATTCCCCTATACCTAGGTTACAGAGATTGCAGTGTCATCTTTTCTGGTTCAGCTCAACTGGTATTTAGCATTATATACAATAGTCCCTCAACAGAATGGAAAACAGCCTGTCTGGAGAAATGCTTCCTGCTTAGGAAAGCTTTGTGTAGGGTCTGGGCTCTGTCTCATGGGGTCTCAAGGGGCCAGCATGGCTGGTGGAGGCAATGGGGACACAGCTGCTGCCCCATCCTGAAGGAAGTACAATGTTGACCTCTTTGTCCTGCCCTGGCCCATGAAGTGTCCACCTAGTTCTGTATGAAGGTTCATGGAGTCTCTGGTAGCACTATGGTTTCAAGTGTTGACCCTCTGGCTAATCAGTCTGGGTGCTACATGTGGATGTAGCCAAGGCCCATGCAAAGGATGTGTGAGGACCAGAATCCTGAGGCTGGAGGTGCCTTGTGCAGTGTGGATGAATGGAGGCAGGGGACAGCTGATGGAGATGGACTGGAGAGGCCCCAGGTCCTGTGTGCACTGGCTTGACAGGGCTTTTGGGTGTTGCCAGAGGTAATGCAGGGAGCCTGTGCTCCTCTCTTGTGTGTGTTTATGCATGCAAAGAAGTGCCTGCTGGGGAAGGAGTGGAAGGCTTGTGATTTATCATTGCTCTGTAATGGGTGCCTTGCTTCTAGTGAAAGAGGTCAACATCCCTGAGAGATACCAAACCCCCTTCTTATTAACGTCCTGTTACAGCTAATGGCTTGGGGTAGGGCAAGCAGGTCTTACAAGGAAGGCATTAAAGAGCAGCACTACTTGGAAGGGAAGCCAAAGAATTTACAGCAATATTTACACAGAGGCTCTCCCCAGAGATAAGGAGGTACACAGTCGGCTCAGCAGATAAGCAGAGCTGTGGGACCAGGCGGAGCAGGCACTGTTGTTTGTGCATCCTGAAGTTCAGCAGGATGGAAAGCCAGAGCTGTATAGTGCAGGAGAGGGGGGGTGTGACTGGAACCACATGTACCAACTGGGACCTAGCATCTGGGAGGGACAGACATTGTGGTAGTTTGGTGTCTTGCAGTGAGGAATGAACTAGCAGCACTCCCTTATGCTCCTAGACCTGGGTTTGAAGGTGTGGATTAATACAAGTTAATGAATGCAATTGCTCATCTTAGTGAAGACACAAAGATCTGGCCTAGGTTAATGTCCTTGGCAACTATCATCTGCCTTGTCCACCACATGCTTTGTGAGATATAGGTTGATGACTGTTTCTCCAGTGGGTCCTGCTAGTGCATCCCAGATTCGTCTTCAAGAGCCCTGCTTTGAGGTAAAATATAGTTCCTATGCTCCAAACTACAGGTTGTGCAAGACCTCCCAGGCTGGGGAGCAAGCAAGAAACTTCTCTTTCCTGTCCTACTGATGGTTGTGATCAGGTTCTCCCTCCCTAGAGCTTTAGCTCCAGACTAATTTTTTGACTTGCCTTCACCTTTTGCTCCAACATACCTGTGTTGCATTTGCACTCAACTGTCCCTCTCCTGTGCAGGCTGAAGATTTTCCAGACTTTCTCTGCCACCTCCATCCATGTCCTCCCAGACAGGACAAAATCTCACATTCACCTTCCTCATCCAGCAAAATCTCCTTGCTGAAGATAAAAGGAGTTTAATTTGTTGTGTTTGGGGTTTTTTTCTCATGAGCAGCACTGTGCTTTTGATCTCGCTGTGTCTGTGGTGGAGAAAGCTCTGTGCAGCAATCCATACTAAGACAGCCCAGCATGCTCCCTGTCCCCTTCCTGCATCAACCAGATACCTCCTGTCTCACTCCCAGCTTCACATGCTCAGCTCACCCATGGCCACCACCTCATCCTGCACTAGCCCACATCTCCACTTCACCAACCAACCCAGCCCCTAATAGCACTCGGCCACTGATCTCCGAGCACTCCATCCATCATTTGACTAGCACATTATTTATTTACCATGGGGGAGAGAAGGGAGTTGGGTTGTCTGGAGAATGTATTAAATTTTCATTTGTTCTCATTGATTTCTGAAAGGAAATTGCTGAGTTACACCATCAGGGTGGACTAGTTACAACATGGGAACTATCTACTGGTGCTGAGGACAGAATTAAGGTTACTTTGATATGGCATCCTGGCCTGTATCAGGAATAGTGAGACCAGCAGGACCAGGGAAGACATTCTGGCCCTGTACTCAGGCCACACCTTGAGTACTGTGTCCAGTTCTGGGCCCCTCAGTTTAAAAAAGATGTTGAGGTGCTTGAATGTGTCCAGAGATGGGCAACGAGGCTGGTGGGGGAACTGGAGCACAGGCCTATGAGGAGTGGCTGAGGGAGCTGAGGGTGTTCAACCTGGAGAAGAGGAGGCTCAGGGGAGACCTCATTGCTCTCTACAACTACCTGAAAGGAGGTTGTAGCCAGGCAGGGGTTGGTCTCTTCTCCCAGGCATCCAGTGACAGAACAAGAGGACACAACCTCAAACTGTGCCAGGGCAGGTTCAGCCTGGATGTTAGGAAGAAGTTCTTCACAGAAAGAGTGATTGGCATTGGAATGGGCTGGCCAGTCAAGTGGTGGAGTCACCATCCCTGGAGGTGTTAAGAAGGAGACTGGATGTGGCACTTGGTGCCATAGTTTAGTTAATTAGAAGGTGTTAGTTGACAGGTTGGACTCGATGATCCTAGAGGTCTTTTCCAACCTGCTCGATTCTGTGAATATTAATCTAAAACTGCAGTGCCCATTTAGCTCAGCAACCTCACAAAACATATCCGAGCATCTTTTCTCTGCTTCCCTTGGCCTCTACCACAGCTGCTTGCTCAGACTCTTGCTGTTTTCTCATACCGTATGGGACACACGTGGTATTGCTTCCTCCTGCCTGCTGGGTGTGTAGCTCTTACTCGCAGGTTTCTCCACTGACTCCAAAGCACTGCTCATGTCAGTAGAAGGGGATGCTGGTGAGGGCTTGTCCCTTGCCATCAGGAGCTGCTCAGCCTCTTCCAGCTCATCCCGTTTGGAAACAGTTTACTGAAGTATTTCCTCTTGTCTGGGTTCTCCCTTCAGTTTCCACTGTGGTTGATAAGACATTATTTATGACAATCTTTTTCCTATGTTTTTAAGTATGTACTAATACTGCAAGTTGCACAAGAACTTTTCCATGGTCAGACTTTTCCACTGTCATCCAAAAGCTGCTCATTTTCCTTCCCCAGCCAGAACTGGCATCTCAGCCAAAAGTGATGACTATGGTTCAGGTTTTCCACACTTTGGATGGTTGTGCTTCAGATTTTCCATGCTTTGAAGCCAATCAAGGACTGACTTGGAGTCTTAGCTAAGGACTGGCTTACATTACTTAATTTTAAACTGGCTTCCTAACCGAGTTAAAAGAAAAGTGTTGTTTTATACTGATCAGATACCAGAGTTGACCTGCTGTCAGAGCATGTCTTTGGTGGAAACAATGCAGCCTTCATATGTGATGAAGATGGTAAAGCAATTATCCTTGAGGAAAGGTCTTGTGCCTGGGATTTTTGAGGACAGTCATTGTTTTCTGGGTTAAAATGGCAACCTACATATCATGGTTCATGAGGGATGCAGGCTGGGAAAGACCATAGACTCAGATTTGTTTTGGTTGGAAAAGACCTTTAAGATCATGAAATCCAACCATTATCTAACTCTAAAGTCTGGTGCTAAAGCATGTCCCTCAGCACCACATATCTGCCTCTTTTAAACACCTTTAGGGATGGGGATTCAACCATCTCTCTGTGAAGCCTATTCAGTGTTTGAGAACCCTTCCAGTGAAGAAGTTTCTTCTAATATCCATCCCAAACCTCCCCTTGATGGTGCAACTTGAGCCCATTCCCTCTCCTATCACTTGTTACTAGAGAGAGAACAACCCCCACCTGGCTCCAGCCAGGTAGTTGTAGAGAGTGAGAAGGTCTCCCCTCAGCCTCCTCTTCTCCAGATTGAACAACCCCAACTCCCTCAGTCATTCCTCACCAGACCCTTCACCAGCTTCATTGCCCTTCTCTGGACACGCTTCAGCACCTCAGTGAAGTGGTTGCCTCTGTCTGTGGAACCTCTGAGCCTGCTCACTGCCTCATGGCACAATTCAGGGGAATGCGGTGTAGAAGTGGAATGTTTTTACTGTTTTGGTGGGGGTTTTTTTGGTTTTGGGTTTTTTTTTTTCAGTCTGGAGAATAATCAGGGGTCCTCAAGTTTCTGTGGGAGTTGAAAGAAAGGACAGGGCAAACTGGCACTGTTCCCAGTCCAAAATGTTTTCACTAATTGCATGCAACCTTCCTGAGGAGAGAGAGAGCGAGCCTGCAAATACCACCGGCAGTTTAATTACCACTGCTGGATCACATTGATCTTATTTATGCTGATGCTGATGCTGGGGGCTGCAGTTGTGGGTGTCCAAGGGAGGAGAGGAGCAGGCTGTGCAGGGAATTGGGAATCGCCAGAGCACAGGGAGATAGGGAGCATGTGGGTGTTTATTTGGGGCTGTAGTCTTCCCAAAGAGCCCCGGTGTACCAGCCATGCCCTCAGTACCCATCGGAGGAGTGGATGGGAAAGAAACCCTGCGCAAAGGTGTATAAGGGTGCAAGGCACAGGCGCCAGGGTGAGGCTGGTTGGATTCCTGGGCCCCTTTCCCAGAACCTGCTTGGCTTTGGGCACTGCTCTGGGTGAAGGCAGAGCCCCGGCGGCAGATTGCTTCCCCTTTGCTAACCTTCCCCTCCTCGAAGGCAGCGCGGTTCCTCCCCATCCCGCAGGGGGGGAGAGCGTGGCACGGGAGGAATCCAGCATGAGCAGGCTGATGGCTGCCGTCCCAGTGCAGGCTCAGCAAATGGGGCTCGTGATGGATGAATGTGCAGGGCAAGAAGTAATAAAATGGGCCCCAGTCATGTAATCTTCCATTAAAATGAAATGCATACCAGAAATGAGGCATTTCTGCAGCTTGTACCATCTCCCACGGAAGATCATGAATAAAAGAGGCAAGTGTACTGTTGACAGATGCCGGCATGCATAAAGGACAGTTCCTATAAAGGCAAAGCCCTGGCTAACAGATGGACTAAAGATGTGAGATGCAGGAAGATTTACCAGTCTAAATAATTCAAGGGAATGTCGTATGGGGAGGCAGTGCTGGAGAGGGGAGCCGGCAGAAGGTACAGATGGAAAGGCAGGCCAGGCCTTTCCCACAAACCCATTAAGAACGTCGCTTGTCTGAGTGACAGTATGTTGCACCAGGCACCGGCAGAGATGGGTGGATTTGCCTCCAGCACTCCTTCTGCAAGGTCAGGAGAAGAGGTAATCTCAAAGGTTGCAACTCTTTGAAGGTACGCTTTGCCTCCTGCAAGGCTGCTTTCTCCAGCCTTCCTCCTCTGCCTCCTTTTCCTTGCTATCCTTTCATCTGCTGCTGGGGAAACAGGAGCACAGTGGTGATGCTGAATCTACAAGTGGAGGAGGGTGGAGGTGGCAAAGGTATCCAGCACTCCCATTGCTACTCTCTGCCCTGCTCATGTCCCAGGTGTTCCTTTGGACTTTGAAGGTGACTGGGAACTGGTGCTGTGTGCCCCGTGCCCGTTGTGGGGCATCTTTAACTCTGGCTGCAGGATGATGAGCAGGGCCAAGTGCAAGGGGAGCCTTGGTGTGACCCTGAAAGGTGGGTGCGTTTGTGCGGGCAAAGGGATGGATGCATGCTGAGCAGGAGGGAAAGGGCTGCAGTAAGAAGATGACTGGTAGCTAAAGCATGGAACTCAGCTCCTTCAGACCTCAGTGCCTGAATGTGGTCCCTCTCAGACTGGGCTGCCACACTGGTGTCCTTTTCATGTTTGTAGTGGCGGGCTGGCATGTATGGGGCAGCTTGGCGCTGTGGGAATGTTGTACATCCAGCTTTTAGAGCTGGCAAGTGGGAGGGCTGGGCTCATCCACTGTGAGCGGGTCTCCCTAGTGTGACCCCATGTGCTTGCAAGTGCAGAAAACTGGGAGAGTTGTTTCCTAATGTTTACCTGTCCCTTCCTGGTGCCTCAAGTCCTCTATGCCAGCATCAGTCCATAGGTTCAAACACTTATGGGGCACTTCATGAAGGGATGTGGCTGCTGTGTGTGCCAATAGAGATGCCACTGTGCCCTGATGCTGGGGTGATGGGAGCTGGAAAAATTGCGTGAATATCCCTAACCATCAAGATGAAGGCTGAGAAGAGCTGACTGAGGCATAGCAGCGTGTTGGGAGGGTCTTGGCAGCATGGAATGCAGGGAATGAGCCAGCATAGGAAAATGGCATTGTGGTGGCTGAGCACAGGGTTTCCTATCACCTCTGGGGGTGCCCAGGCCTCCTCTTCCCCTGCCCCTTGGGGAGCATAGGATTGGCTTCATGAACATGAGACATTTTAGGAGAAGAGAGAAGATAAAGGGCAAGATGCAGAGGGTTAGATAGAAGTCAGCAGCAGCTGCTTGGCAGAGATTGCGCGCGTTCTGTGCTCGGAGAGGAGGCCTTCCCTGGGCTCGTCAGCCGTCTGCAGCACGGCGATTAATCACTGGTGTCAGAATCCCTAATCCTATTCAATGGAAAACAAACAGCGCGGCATCCAGCCCTGCGCTGAGCCCAAGCAATTAGCATGTTTACATGGGCTGGGGAGGCTCAACAAAGGGTGGCCACGGGGGCCACGGGAAATGAACCCGTGTCAGCCTCTGGTGTTTGAAGTGCCCTGGGGTCCCTGGGTTCTGACCCAGGCCCAAGCTTGAAAGGTAGCTTGAAACAGTTGAAGGCAGCTGCCCATTACCAAAAATGATTTTTCTCCATCAGGACTAAGGGGGCTGTGTTTGATGGAGATGATCAGCTGGTGAAACTGAAGGGGATAAGGGGTTTGCTCATGATTAGGCTTTGAATCAGTAACAGAAGTAGCAGCCAAAGCATTTACAATTCCTCCAAACTGAACCCTACCAACAGCTCCTTGACCTTGTTCCTCCTGCTCCTTTCCGGCCCATACTACTAGAGATACATCTGGATGAAATGAGTTCATTTTGTACTTTGGATGAGTGCTGGGCTCAGCTTGACAAAGGGCAGGGCTAGGGCCATGCAGGACCAGCATTCCTCATGTGCAAGGGCTGTCACTGGGGGATTAGGTACCTGTATAGACTTCAAGCAGGTTTGAGAGCTGGGTTACAAGGAGAGATGCAGAATTAAACAGGTAGATGTCTGTCACCTGTGCATGTCCCCAGTGGCTTGCAGTAGCTGCCTCATGAAACTGTCTCTCCAATCCAAGAGCTTCTTCAAAGCTGACCACAGAATCACAGACTGTTAGGGGTAAGAGGGGAACTTCAAAAGATCATCTAGTCCAACCCTCCTGCCACAGCAGGATCGCTTAGAGTTTTTGAATGTCTCCAGAGAAGGAGACTCTCTGGGCAGCTTGTTCCAGTGCTCTGTCACCTTCACAGTAAAAAAAAATTTCCTTATGTTCACATGGTACCTCCCATGCTCCAGCTTGCACTTATTGCCCCTTGTCCTGTTATTGGGCATCACTGAGCAGAGCCTGGCACTGTCCTCCTGACACTGCCCTTCACATCTATATAAACATGAATGAGGTCACCTCTCAGTCTCCTCTTCTCCAAGCTAAAGAGCCCCAGTTCCCTCACGCTTTCCTCAGGAGGGAGATGTTCCACTCCATCATCATTGTGGCTCTGCACTGGACTCTTTCAAGCAGTTCTCTGAGGTCCTTCTTAAACTGAGGGGCCCAGAACTGGACACAATATTCCAGATGTGGCCTCACCAGGGCAGAATAAAAGGGGGGAAGAACCTCCCTCAACCTACTAACCACTTCCCTTCTAACGCACCCCAGGACACCACTGGCCTTCATAGCTACAAGGGAACATTTCTGGCTTGTGGTCTTCCATCTGTCCACTAGGATGGTGATAATCTGCTAAGCAAGAGGCCCTCAGCTTGCCTGTAATTTCTGCTCATAACGTGTATCTGAACCAGCTCTACACCAGCCAGCCCAGTGCCTGCAGCAGGACTTGCCCGGGTGAGCCAAGAAAACCGCTGCAGTGCTGCTGCTGCTCCCATGGGGTCCTGCAGCCACCCATCAGGTCTGTATGGATTCCATGAGCTACAGCTGGTATGGGTTGCCCTGCCTGAGCACCTCTGCCCCATGCAAAGGCCCTGTCTCTGGCAGCCCTCCCTCTCCTGGCCTTCAAACTGTCCTCATCCTCTAAAGATTGCATTGAGCGGTGCATGGTTTCTTTGGACAACCTGTGCCCAGCTATACCCCATGCCAGGATTACTCCCAGGGTTGGGTGAGCTGCATTTGGAGTGAAGTCTAAGACGCTCTGGGTTGCTCAGTGGGGTGTCCACAGAATGGCTTATCCAGCAGGGAAATTAAGACCCATTTTCCCCTGCCCAGCTCTTTGGGACAGTGAGACCTTGCTTACGGGGTGTTGGGGTCCTGCAGCACCAGTGACCACGTGGGTCTGCCCATGTTGATCTTGCATTGCAGTCACACGGGCACTGGGCAAACCATAGTGCAGAGAGAAGTGAAAGAGAGGATTATTTAACTGGGCTCTGCAACTGTGATTTCCAACATAGTAAACAGCAAAGCAAGGGGAACAAGACATTCAGCTATGTTTCTGTAAGACCTACCAGAAGGTGGTGGTGGTTTAGGTATGGTGGTAGTGGGAAACCTGTTTTTTCAGTTGAAGCATCAAGTGACCTTTGGAGTTTCTGGGCTTGGGAGGTTGAGAGTGAGACAACCCTCACTACTAATACTTGATTCCTCTTGAAATGAAAGGGCTTTCCTGGGTGCACAGCTTTCCTGCTTCCCTCCCAGAAACACATCTGATTTTGGGGGGTGGAAAAAAGAGGATTGATTCAAATAAAAATGTATTTGTATGAGAAAAATTATTTCCTGCCATGAGAAAACACATAGTTTGAGGCAAATTTATGGCTTTGGCCTGGTCATTAATATCTGGTTGTCAAAAAGTATTGGTTTGAACAAAAATATGTTGTAATAAAAATGCATTGTTTTGAAGAAATTTATTGTCCCCATGAAAACCTATTCAATTCAGAAAGATATGTTGATTTCAATGAAAATCTATTTGTTTTAAGAGACAGAGAGAGAGAGAGAGAGAAGTTGCAGTCAGCTGAGAACCAGGGACACCTCTCTGTACAAATCTCACTGTGGTCATTAGGTTGAGGAAACCTAGAAAACCAACAACTGGACAGTGATGGAAGCTTGTAAGTCCTGCCTGCCCAGGCTCTTGCCTGTGCTCAGTGATCGTCCTCCTACTCTGAGAAAAGTGCCTCAGCTTCCCCAAAGTAGTGAGTGGGATGTGGCTGCATGATCCTCAAGGTTTGGGTGGCTTCTCCCTCAGAGAGTTCTCACTCTGCATACCTTATGCTCATCTACTATGTGTAGATCTCAAGAGGTGGATGCTCACACGAACCCACCTCCAGCAACTATGTAAAGGTGCAAATCTTGCAGGTGAGCTGAGGACTGTGCAAGACCTTCATCTTGCTTCTCATCTCTCAAGCCAGGCCACATGTGAGCAGCAAGTGTGCACTCTGCTGAGTTCCTTAGGGTGAGACAGATATTGTGCATACTGCTACTCAAAATATTTCCTCTTGGTGTGGTGGCATGAGGATAGGGCCCTTTGGCTAAGGGGAACTGCATGGCTTTGTGGTTCTCCCAGCCTTGCTCTGGTGTTGCCTGAGGTGGGACTGAGGTTTGCTCTCCTGCCAAAGCCTCTCTCCCTGCCAGCAGGGACCAGATGAAATTCGCTCTGAGCTTGCAAGCTGTAATGCTGCCTTAGAAGGGATTATGAGAGGAGCCACCACGGAATCACCTGAAATCCACCTCCTGGTGCCTCCCGTCTAAAACAATCCGCAGATGTTTGCAGTGGGCTTTTGCTTTCATTATGTTCCAGCTCTGCTATTTAATCAGCTTCTTCCTTCCTCTGTTTGTACAAGGTATAGCCAGCCCATATTAAAGCGGGAGAAGGGAAAGTAGGAGGTAGAAAAAGTGAAAAAGAAAAAAAAAAAAATTCTCCTGCTCAAGAAATGTCACCGCGGCAGTGTTATCCCCTCCCTGCCAGCACACACTTGGGTTCTGGTGTCAGTGGAAAGGTTGCTTCTGATTAATATTAATAAAGAATTAGAACTGTGTTTGTCATGATCACCTCGTTTGGTATTGCTCTGTGTGGCAGGTGAAAGCAGAGGAAGGAAGGGAAGAGGTCTGTGTGACATTCATTAATCATCTCATCAGGAAGGAGTTCAAAGCAAAGCCCTGCCTTAACGAGGGCTGCAGGCAGGGATGAGGCCATGTTTATTCAGATGTTCCTCCTTACATCTCTGACCTCCTACCCGGTCAGCTGGTGTGGGCCTCCAAAGTTAAAATGTTTTTCATGGATCCTGGGCATTCTAACCCCAAATGCAGGTTGCCTCTGTCTTGGGTAGGTCAAGGTGATGTATGAAAGGCTGACATAGGTCCACGGTTGCTATCTATGTATCAGTTAAAAAATGACTCACCAAAGAGCATTCTCGGTTCCCTTTGAGGTCAAAAAGCTTAAAAGCCAGTGGTGAGACCATCCTTTGATTAACTGTGCTTCTGTCATGCAGTAACCCTTCTATGTGCTGGGATGAAGAACTCGTCAGTGAGAGGACTTCTGCTTGGTCTACAGGTGAGCAGTGGCCAAGAGCTGGGAGATACTTGTGAGACGTGGTGATCACTGGGAACTCTTGGAGTAAGCCCTAGGAAGGCACGTTCCACCTCCAAGACAAAGCAGTAGGGTCACCAGTGAGCTTGAAAGAGGTATTCAGTCTCAGAGGGCTCCTTATCCTCCTGTGGGATACTTCCAAAATCTTGTTTCTTCCCATATAAAATAGGTACCTACACCGCAGGACCTCAGATAGCCTTTGAATAGAAGATTCTAAGGATGAGCATATAATTAACTATCAGATAGTTTGGGTTCAGTGGCCTAAATCCCATCTGCAGCATCTTTAGAGCTTCTTCTGTAGTAGAGCAGACCTGCCTTTGGCACGTGGTGTGGTTGGGAACATGAGAATGAGTGCTACAAGAGCTGAAGTGAGGCATTTTATGTAGATTGTTTTATTAAGAGTGAGCGGCTCTGGCTGAGAATAGCACCTCTGCTTGGAACCACAGCGCCCAGCTTGGTCTTGGCTGATGTTACAGTGCAGGGCCTACCGTGGACAATGTATCAAGACTTTTTGTGCAATTTTGTCTCTCAAATGTGTGGAGATTCCCCTTAACCTTGGCTTAAAACACACCTGTATGTGGCCAGAACTGGTCTCTGCTTTTGTCTATCCTGTATTTTCTGGACCCAGGAGCAGAAAGTGGCACACACATACATATGGCAAAAGGTCTTTGTGTTGACAATGTACAGCTCAGCCACCTTCTTGCTCCCTTTACCCTCTCTTGCCTTTTTTTTGATGGTGGATGCTATTTATTATTCAAATGTGGGGGGAGTTGAGCCAAGTGGTGCATTGCTCTCCTTAATTATTCTCTGGGATTAAGGAATCAGTTAAAACCATATCTTCCTTAATCCTGTTTTATTAATTTTATATTATTGGGAAAAAAAAATCATCCTCCTTCTCTCCACTCTTCACAAAGGGATCGTGCAGCTTTCTGCTGGGAACCTGAGAACAGGAGGTCTCTGGTGTTCCATGGATGCTTGTCTTTTTAATTTGATAAAATAAATGAGCACAGGATTAGAGCCTTCTTGCACAGCATAGCTCAGCCACGGTTACTACCTTGAGGGAGGCATTAGGCATCATTCTGGTTGCACAAAGGTGACATGCAAGTGTGCTGGTCCCTTTGCTCCCGTGAAAGAGAGAACAGCAGCAGCACAGCTGGTGGCCTCTCCTCCCCAAGCAGCAGCTACCAAAGGAGCTGCCTTTTGCCAGTAGACAAGTTTTGTGTTGGATGCCAGTGGACGCTGCCTGCTCAGATGCATACACAAGCCTAGCAGCTCATTTCATGTAGCAGCCAGAGGTGATTGCTGTAATTAGCCTCTTCTGTTTGGGATGTTATAAAGATGTAAATGAAGTGACTTTCAATCAGACAGCAGAGACTTGATTCCTGAGAGTGAAAATTTGGTCTGAGAAAATGGGAAAATGGAAGGGGTTCTTTTGCAAGTTTCATCTCCTCTTTGTGGCACAGGTCCTCCTGCTGTCATCAGGACCTTCATGATTGTTCTGGCATGAGATATGTTAGGGAGGCCAGGCTGTGAGGGAGCAACCTGTGGCCACAATGCAAACTTAAAGTGGCCTTCAGACTGCTTTTTTAATGTGGCTACAAGATAGGTGAGAAAAAGAGAGAGATAAGGAACCACTGGAAAGAGTCTAGTGGAGGCTGTGAGGATGCTGAGAGGCTGGAACATGTCTCTTACAAGGAAATTCTGAGAGACCCGGGCTGTTTGCCCTGGAGAAGAGCAGCTTGAGAGGGGATCTGATCAATGCTGATCACTATTTAGAGACTGGGGTGTCAAGAGGATAGGGCCAGACTCTTTTCAGTGGCACTCAGTGACAGGACAAGGGTCAAGGGGCACAAATACAGGAAGACTCACCTAAACACAAGGGAAAAGTTGCTGTGAGGGTGACAGAGCCCTGGAGCAGGCTGCCCAGATGGGTTGTTGAGTCTCCTCCTCTGGAGAGATTTCAGACTTACCTGAAGGTAACAAGGCCAAATGTAAGGTCCTGCACCTGGGTAGGCACAATCCCAAGCACAAATACAGGCTGGGTGGGGAATGGCTGAGAGCAGCCCTAAGGAAAAGGACCTNAACCTGCTTTGGGTGCCCCCAGCTAAGCAGGGGGCTTGAAGTAGATGATCTCCAGAAGTCCCTTCCAATTCCTAGCATTCTGTGATTCTGTGGCAGTGGTGGTGTCTGGCTATATGATGTGTTCTTCAGACAGAGGAGAAACCTGCCCTGGATTTCTGGGAGCAAGATGGAACCAGTCCCAACAGGGCTGAAGTCTGCAGTGCACAAGGAGCTGGACCACGAGTGCTAAGCTCAGCCACTCACACTAAGCAGTGTGATGCAGAAGCATCCAGTTCCTCAGCTAGAAGATTTTTTTTGGCTGGCTTTTGGAACATTCATGCTGTGAAGGCATTTAAACTAGAATTGATGGGACAGTGCTCAGAGCTCTGCAGTACAGAGTATGAGAGTGGTGAAATAATTATGTCAGAAAAGAAACTCTGGTGGTTGCACAGCCAATGCATTCTTGTCCTGTGCTTGTCTGGAAGTTGAAGATGACTCTCCTTGCCCACTGCTGAGCTGGGCACTGGGGATGCATTGCTCTTTGTTATTAATCTCTCATTAAATGAGGCTTTTAAAGCAGAATTATGCCTGAAGTGTTGCTAAGTCTTTTCTCCCTGGAGAAGACATCTTGTTTGCCAGTAATGACAGTGGCTTAGAAATGAGCCAACAAGGTTGCAGCAGAGGGAGAATTGTCCTGTGGTGTGGGAGCAGGTATTCAGTCCACCTTCAGCTTCACTGTGGAGGGCTGTGTGGATTAGCAGGTGCTGGTTCCTTATGGCCTGTTAGCCTTGGGGTCCTTCTGAAAGCTGCTCCTTCTTTTGAGAGTGCCTTTGTCTCATAGAATCTCTTCTGGTCTCTCTTAGCCTCACCTGAGCGCCTTTTCTGGTCACACTAGAAGGCTCGGGTTGTTTTCAAGGCTTTTGTTATGGAAATTCCCACGATTTCAGCCATCTGAGCAGATATTCTTTTCCATACTCATTCACACAAGAAAGCTGTCACCAGAGGCTGTGCAGACCCCACTGTAATACAAATACCAGCAAAACATCTTCAGGGCTGGACTTGCCAGAGAACCCAAATCAAAGATCTGTTTTCTCTGTCTTCTTCACCAGCCAGGGGTTGCTTTTCTCCCACAGAATATCTGCTGTGGGTTTCTTTTGGTGAAAAGTCTCTAGATAGCAGGGAAGTTTCCTCTTATAAAAGATACATGGCTCATTTGGAGGGAAAAACATGAAGCAAATGACTAAATTTGTTTTATTCCATCTCGGAACAACTTCTTAACTTGGTATGCCAGGAAGAGCCAGCTTTTTCTTGTTCTTCTGTTTGCAGAGCCAGCAGAGAGCATGAGGATGTCCTGTTCCCAGGCATTAGGCACTCCCTGCGGAAACAGTCTGATGTTCTACATGTGTTAGGATACAAATAAGATTCGGGCAGGATTTCATTGTTTGGTAACTCTGTGCTCTATGGAAAATGATTTGGATCCAGGAAGGTACCAGGCTGGCACTAAACAAATTTTGTCTTATCTCAACGTGATAGCCCCTAAACTGGACAGATGGCAAGGTGGGATACATGGAGCTGGTCAGAGGTGAGTGGTGCTCTGGTCCTAGAAAACTGTGGAGGAATCTTCCTAGTGATGCCAATGAAAAGCTGAATTAGGGTCTCTCTCACTCATGAAATACCATGTTGGCTGGGGTGTAGCTCACAAAAAGGAGCTTCTTCAGTGGTGTTGGGGCAGAATATTTCATCTGTGCAGATGCCTGGGTAAGCTTGTCCTGGTTGGATGTGAGGGGCCTTCCCTGTTGTTGAGGATGTGCTGCAGAATGGCTGGAGCAGTCTTGCCCCTCTCCATGGCGACACAAGCCAAAGAAAGGTGTGGGCTGTGAGCACTACTGAAATTAGCCTTAGTGGTCATTAGCTTAAAAAGAAGCTGAGAAAACTCTCTGAAGACATTGATAAGGATGTTCAAACAGCCTTCTTCTGGTGCCCTGGTGGTGTCTTGATCTTGTTCCCAATCTTTTTGGGTGGGAGAAGAGCTATTTAAAGTCCATTGGCCTCATGAAGCATCTCTGAGGCACTGGTGAAGGAGACCTTGCACAGCCACATGCAAGGCGAGCCAAAAAAACAAAGGCGTGTGCTCTCAGGTTTGAGGTAGGAATTATATACACTTAGAGTCATGAACTCTGGGTAATAATTGAAAGGTCAGATTGATGAGAGCAGCCTCCGAGATACGATTTCTATGACAGCTTGATGGATGCCCCACTATCAAGGTGTGCTTTTAATCATAATCTCATTACTCCACTTCTTATGGTTCGACTCACCTAAACTCATGGGAGGAATCAGGGGCCACCTCTAAAATGTGAATTGGCTTTTATTTGGAGGAAGAAGAGTTGAGTGGTTGAGAGAGCAAAAAGGGAAGATGTGAGCCAAAAAAACAACTTCAGCCAGGAAGGTATTTTTGAGTCAAGAGTGGGTGGGAGAGCAGCACCCTCATTGCTCCAGAGCAACTGTCCTGACCTGGGACCAATACAGATGCTCTGAAGCAAAGAAGGGAGATTTGAACCTCTTCTAGCATCACCATGTGTCATGTCTGTGAGCTTCACTGTATTGCTGCCCCTGAAACTCCAGGCATGGGATAAGTGAAGAGATGACCATTTTACAGCTACCTGCAGCATGAGAGGAGGGTTTTTTTTTTGGGAGAAATTCAATGCTGGCTGTTTATATGCTCTGATCTAGTCACTCAAACCCCATGCTGAAGCTTCCTGGTGATGGCCAGCTGTAAGATGCTTGTGCTGAAGGAGCACCAGCTTCTAGGAAAGGCTTCTTGAGCCTTAGAGAAAGTAAAAACTGTTTTTTCTGAGGTCATGGTGCACAGGAGCTGAGAAGATAAAGGTAAGCTTTATCCCAGTTAGGCCACAGTCCCAGGCAGTGAGGGGCCACCACCTCTTTTCTTTGCAATAAACACTAAGAAGTCCTGGAGAACCACCACTTCCACTGTCCCATCCATTGTTGTGGCTGTACAGAAACTGCACCACGGGTCACATCGGTGATGGTGGGCATGGCTCTTTCCCTATGTTGTTGACACCACCATAACCCAAAGGGACTTAGCTAGTGGTGGCTCCTAAAAAGCATCCTCATGGGCTTCTCTATGAGAGCTTGGTGCCGAGGCTGGAGGGTGCCATGATGGTATGCATGTCCCCTCCTGCAATTCATCTTCACCTCCTTGGAACCTCCTGGAAGAGTTAGTATGGAAATTTCAACCCATTTTTAAGGGTTATTTTCACTCAAGTGAAATCTATCAAAGAAGGAGGGTTATTTTTACAGCGCACAGCAACTGCCGGTTGCCATGGCAGCGGGCCGGGCGAAATGCAATAAAGCATCCCTCTGTTATCGTAAACACAAAGGGAACCACGGGCACCGAAACGAAAGGCAATTGTCATGGGGGGAGGAAGGCAACACCCTGGTGTGCTCACCAAGACCTGGCACCTCTCTGGGCTTGGGGGGCCATTTGCCGGCAGATTTTATGAGATCCTTTATACCTGTGTAGGGTATGGTGGGCCAAGAGCATCTCTGAGTTCATCCATTAGTCTTGAGGGCACCGGTGTGTTAGCCTGAGAGGAACTTTTTCCCTCTTCATTTGCAAAAACTTGCAAGAAGGTTGGGGAAAGCATCACCTAAAGAGGGGTGTGTATCACAGGGAACCACTGTACTGTTTTTCATTCCAGGACAGGAGCAGTTGGCTGGGGAGGTCTCTTTTAAGTGTTTGCAGACTGAAGAGATTTTGTAGGTGATGAGAGGGGTTACCCTCTCCATGTCTTCCAAGTGTGTTCTGTCTTTGTGTAAATATAGATGCCCTGTTTAACCACTGCAACAGAACACTTGTGTAGCTGAAGTACCCACAATGCTGCAGGGCTCAGGAGAGCATTGGTGACCATGGTTGCAAGCAGTTCCCAGACAGGTGGAGCAGTCCAGTTGGGATCTCCTTCATGATCTGTGGCCATCCCTCTGTGTGAGCCCTTGACTATCCCAGCAGCATCAGGGATTGTCCTAAGGTGGTTCATCTTGCATGTATGAGGGCTGACTGGTCAGAGGGAAGCCTGACACAACCTACACAACCAGCTGTCATTATGTGCTGAAGTTCTCCCTGAGTACCATGTTTCCCACCAGGACAGCCACTAGTAATGTCGGGGGAGAGCAAACAGGGGCGAGGGCTTTCTGGGGGGAGTTCTGGGCACACAGAGCGCTTCTGTTTAAAAGCGTCTTGAATTTTGTACCAAAACTCCAGACCATCCAAAATGCTTTGCCATTCAACTCACACTGGAGATGTTGCTGAGGCCTTGGGGTTGGGACTTGGCTCTGTCATTAGTAAAAGTCACTGAATCACAGAGTCATTGAGGCTGGAAAAGACCTCTGAGATCATCCAGTCCAACCACAACACCACAACATCAGCTAAACCATGTCATCAAGTGCCACATCCAATCTTTTCTTAAAGACCTCCAGGGATGGTGACTCCACCCTCCCTGGGCAGTCCATTCCAGTGCCTAATCACTCTTTTTGTGAGGAAGTGCTTCCTAATATCCAACCTAAACCTCCTGGGTGCAGCTTCAGACCATGTCTTTGTGTCCTGTCACAAGTCACCTGGGAGAAGAGCCTGCCCCCCACCTGACTACAGCTTCCTTTTAGGTAGTTGTAGAGAGTGATAAGGTCCCCTCTAAGTCTCCTCCAAGCTGAACAACCCCAGGTCCTTCAGCCTCTCCTCATAAGACTTTCCCCCCAGCCTCCTCACCAGTCTCATCACTCTCCTCTGGACCTGCTCCAGCACCTCACTGGCTTCTAACTTCAAGGTGTGAGACAAAAACCCAGCAGGCATGAGCTTGCTGGCTTAGAGCAAGCATTGCTGAAGACCAGAATCTTCCTCATCCTTTCCCTGTAGAGGCTGAGTTACCCCTAGCTGACCCTTGCAGAACAAACCTTCTCTCAACCTAGCCCAGGATCAGTCTCATCCAAATAAATTTAGATTCTTAAGGACACACATGGGAGTTAGATATTCCCTCACTACTGAATGCCTGTGGGGAGGTGAGTGTGAAAAAGAGTTGCCTCTTGCAATGACCCAAAGTCCCTCCCTCAAGTGGTGACTTGACAGTGCTGGTTTAACAGTTGGACTTGGTGATCTTAAAGGCCTTTTCCAACCTAAATGGTTCTATGATTCTACAATCCAAGATCCCACTGTAGGGTTTTCAGGGCATTGGTTTTGGAGATGTGGAACTTGCTTTTGGAGATGCGTAGCTTGCTTTTTCAGCAGCTCATAAAGACAGAGAAGGAACAAGGGCAAGGCTTGCCATGCAGTGGTGTGTGTATAAATAGATCCCCAGGAGGGGAGGGATTGAGATGATTTTCGTTTACAAAGGAACAGTCTTGATGCCTCTTGCCTTTCTGACTAAACTCCACAGTATCAGACCATCGCTCCTTGTGCTCAGGACTTCACTTATCTAGGCAAATATTGTGTAAAAGCCCTGCTACTTTCCAGGGAAAGGGGACTTGTTCCATTTTTTTGAAGGTTTTTTTTTTTTATTTTAATTGAATAATGAAGACAAGAATCGTGGTAATGCTCGGGTGGAGATGTATCTCATCTAAAAGTGTTTCTCATAATAGGGGTTTATATTGCATTATTAGAAAGTCAATAACCAGGGCATGTGGCTGTCTGAGAGTCCTTTTGAGGAAGAGCTGAAATGAGCTCTTCTGGATCCCCAGCAGCCCAACGGTATTTAGCCAAACTCATGGAAATCATGAGAATGGGGCTGGGCTCTTTTCGGTGGTGGCCAGTGATAGCACAAGGAACACAGGAGGTTTCACTTGAACTTAAGGAAAACATTCTCTCCTGTGAGGGTGCCAGAGCACTGGACCAGGCTGCCCAGAGGGGCTGTGGATTCTCCTTTTCCAGAGACTTTCAAAACCTGCTTGGATGCGTTCCTGTGCCACCTGGCTTAGATGTACCTGCATTAGCAGGGGGACTGGACTAGATGATCTCCAGAGGTCCCTACCAACTCCTACTATTCTGTGGTTCTTGCTTGGCGAGCATTCTCCCTCAGGTCTTCTCCAAAGCAAAGGCAAGGAGCAGTTTCCCAGGGGCCTCAGGTCCTAGCCCTCCCGCTGACGGCACGGCACAATATACCAGCAGAGCGCGAGATGATCTCTTTGAGATTAAACTTAATTCACAACTCCTTAACCTCAAGGTTCCCGTTCAGAAGTGTTTCATTATTAAGGGGTGAGTAGATGGCAGCTCCATTCTTTAACAGCGCATATAGCATGTTACACTTTACAATGCATTAGCAATAAATGCTTAATGGAAGAGGCTATATCAAGCTGTTAGATAGAAAGCCTATTAGGGAACGTGGGCTCCTGCTAAAACAATGCGTGTGTCTGTTTAACGCCTGATGTTAACTGGGGAAGTGTGTTGGAAAGCACTGCTCTCTGGCACGGAGGAAATAAGAAGCACTTTACGTATTAAAGTGTCACCAAAATTTCCTCGCTTGTTTAAAACAGTCTCGAGAAAATGTTGTCTTAAAAGGCCGCTGGCTGAGATGGGAAGTCTGGAGGGATCTGTTGGAAGCAGGGAGTGAGGATGGCTGGGGGTGGGAGGTGATGTGAAGTAAGGCTGAGGCTGGATCAGGCCTGCTTAGGGTAGCATGGAGGTAAGCTGCTTCTAAACCAGGCTTAGACTCTTGTCTTAGACAACCATAGAGTGGTTTGGGTTGTAAAAGTCATTTAGTCCAAACCCCCTGCAGGAATCACAGAATCACAGGAGGTTAGGGTCCGCAAGAGACCCCAAAAGATCATCCAGTCTAACTCCCCTGCCAGAGCAGGATCACCTACACCAGCTCACACAGGAAAGCATCCAGGCAGGATTTGAGTATCACCAGAGAGGGAGAACCCACAACTCCCCTGGACAGCCTGTTCTGGTGTTGTGTCACTCTCACAGTGAAAAAATTCCTCCTCATGTCTACGTGGAACTTCCTATGCCTCAACTTCCACCCATTGCCCCTTGTCCTGTCATTGGGCATCACCATCCTCTTGGCACTCACCCTTTATATATTTATAATCATGAATGAGGTCACTTCTTTGTCTCCTCTTCTCCAAGCTAAAGAAACCCATCAGGAAGCAGAGACATCTTCAACTCAAGCAGGTTGCTCAGGGCTCTGTCCAAGCTAACATTAGATGTTTACAGCGGTGGGGCACTGACCATCTCTCTGGGCAGCCTGTGCCAGTGTTTCACCACCCTTGGTGTAAAAATAAATCTTCCTTATATCTAGTATAGATTTCTCCTCTTTTAGGTTAAACTCATCGCTCCTTGTCTTGTCACACCACAACAAGGGCATTTGGATAGGATCTCTGCAGGCCTCCAGCACAAACTCCCCTTGGAAGTGGGACTGTCCCCAGCACTACATCAGACTGCCTGAACATCGCAGCCCTTTGAGTATGCAGAGTCTGCAGCTGTTCCAGCCCTGTCCCAGCCTCCTGGTGTAAATCTCACCCACAAAAACTTTCTGCCCTCTGGCGTGAGGTTGTCTTAATGAAACAGCTGTGGAGGATGAGATCTGAAGATTTTAAAAGCATTTTTAGCACAAACCCAGGCTGTCATTTGTGGGGTCTGCATGCATCTGACCTATCTGACCTGGAACAGGCTGCCCAGAGAGGTTGTGTAGTCTCCTTCTCTGGAGGCTTTCAAAACCTACCTGGATGCATTCCTGTGTGAACTACCCGGGATGATCCTGCCTTGGCAGAGGGTTTGAACTCGATGATCTCTGGAGGTCCCTCCCAACCTCTAAGGTTCTGTGATTCTGTGATCTTGACCTATGTGCCCAGCAGCCCAGTCCAGCAGTAGAGTTTACTTCTTCCTATTTGCAAGGCCCAGCCTTGAGTCCAACTCCAGTGGGGCTGAGTGCCAGCTGGTGAAGAGGGAGAGCATGCTTTGGAGCATGTAACAATCAGAATCTCTAAGCACAGGTGATGCATGGTGCACAAGGCAAACCCTCACGATGATTTAGGGACCATCATAACTGGACTGGGCTTCTTGGACTTTTGAAGCAAGGCTGCTCTTCCCCACCATGACTCTTCAGTCCTGACCCCTCTGTCGCATTCCAGTGCTTCAGCAGTTAAACATAAAACTGTGCCCAAGAAGATTAGAATTAAGTTATTAAAGCATCTGGACACTTTTAAGAGGATTGCTGAGCATCGTAGTACTCAAGATTGACTTGAGAATTTGGGGGTGGATTTGCAGCTGGAAGAAATTCCTCATGTACTGTATACCTGCCCCTTGTGTATATGTTAGCATACTTGGCACAGATGTCTCTTTGTTTCCGTACAGGAAACTAATTGCCTTTCTTGTTTCAGTCTCAAGTTTTCCTGTGTCATTCTGTAAATAATGAGAGGCATTTCTCAAAGTTTGCCAGGCGCCTTTGTCTCTCCTGACGGCACTTCAGCTGCTTGCCCTGCACTAGAAGAGCATCCCCCTTGCTGGAAACCTGGTGTCTTCTCAGCAGGGTCTGTGCTGGCCCAGAGCTTTGTCAGCTGGGAGACGTCCTGCAGGGAAGCGAAAGTAGGGAGAAGGAGGTTTGATGTGAGAGTGACAAGCTTTGCCTTTGAGCTCACCCTAACTTCCAGCTTTTTGTGTGAATTCCAGCCCTGGAGATGAACGTCCTTTATTTATCCTCAACACAGCAGAGGCTTAGGCAGCAGCAACAGCTAACACCTTCTGTGACCCACGGGGGTGTGACCCGCAGGGGTGCAGCTCTGGTCTGGTAGGGGAATTTTCTCAGCTCCTGAAGGCTCCTGGCCCTTTGTTTCCTTTCATGTGCCTTTTAAGAGGCTGACTTTTTGCTAGGCAGTCTTTCCTTGGCCAGCAGATAGATCTCCTGAGGTTTAAGGAAGAAGAGCAGAAGTTCAGAGCTTGTGACAGGAATGGAAACAACGTGATGCTGTGATGGAAACCCAGCTTTCTCCTCCTGGTACCACAAGATGGTTTGCTACAGATCTACAGGAGAACAGAAATCCTCAGAGCTTTCCTGGGAAGGAAGCTGGAGCAGGCACAATAATGAGAGAGGGATGATGAGAGCTAAGAGCTAGTCTGAAATTGTGCCCACTGCTCCAATTTGATGTGAAAGAAGAACTCAGGTCAAGAAGGAGAGAGCAGATATGAAGTGCAGAAGGGTTTGCTGTTGTAAACTCACCAGAGTTTAGAGATGCTTAAGCAGTGAAAGGGGAGGTTTGTCCTGTGGGAAAAAGGAGGATCAGTTCCAGTCATGGGTTGATGATTGCCCAGATGCACCCAAATGAAGAAGAAAGATGATGGAGCATTCACAAAATCTTGTAGTGCGCATGTAGACTAAGCCTTGTGGGCAGAGATGGAACAGCTTGGACATGGGGGCAGACAGCATAATGGTGGTGGCGTGAAGCTGGTGGCAAGCAGGGTTTGGTAGTGGGAAGGAGCAAGAACCCTTCAGAGCTGCTGGTCTCAGAGTTACCATCTTCATTCATCCCCAGGCACCAGCTGCAAGCTTGCTTGAGTGGCCCTGTCCAAGCCACCAGCAACTTGCTGCTATTTCTGCTTTCTTATTTTTGTTGTTACCACCACATCTCTGCTTTCCAGGGTATAATTTGAGCCATGGAATAAATGAGGGGTTTGAAGTCATGAAAGGAGTGCCTGCAGTGAGAGAAAACCGCCTGGGAGGAAGAACTCTGGGTGGCCAGGAGATGCTGTTGGACGTGGTCTCAGTGGAGCTTTCAGTGCCCTCCCTGGTGCACTGGGCTGTGTCAGGATGGATGAGGATGGCCCCCAGGATGACTCCCAGCGTCTGGCAGAGAAATGCTGAGTTGTGCCTCAGTTTCCCCTCTGAGCATGCAGAAGAGGAAGACCATAGGTGAGCTGGAACGAAATGAAGAAGCAGCATGAACTCTCTTGGCAGTATTTTGGGGTATGCAGCATGCTGCATCTGGCTGCCCTTCCCACTGGGGTGGCTGCTTATTGGGAATTAAGTGGCAGAGAGAGGTGAGCGTCATGAACCAGCTCAAGCCAACAGATCTCTGTCAAGCACTTGGCCTGGAATTCTATTACCTGTCCCTCTTGTCACTTTTGCGTGAGAGGAAGCAGGGACATAGGGGGTACCTGGTTACTTTGGGGCTGTCACGTCTGCTGCAGGGGGGACAGTGCAGTTTGTGACAAGCTGCTGTCATTAGTGCTGGCCTCTGAGGCAGCTGCCAGTCAGGATTTGCTGCCCACCTCCCTGGGACCAGCCGTACCATCCACTCCTCATATGACAGCCCCTCATCTGGAGTGTGACCGGGGCACGAATCCTGCCCAGTGCTCAACACCACCCAGGGTGCATCCCTGGGCGAGGAGCTGCTGTCTCATCTCCTTCCTCGCATGAGGAGGAGGGAAACGCTATTGGGCAGCGCTAATTGCGGAGGGCTTATGCTCTGGGCACTGCTTGCCGCAGGCTGCCAATCACCCCTGCTCCCGCCGCAGCGCCGGGCACCGCGTCGGCTGTGTCGTGGTTTGCTCTGACATCAGCCTGACACCTGCACTGTGCCGGGGCCCTGATGAGCAGTAATTGGGTCCCCCCTTCACCAGCACTGCCTGCCAAAGCCGTGGCGGAGGCAGCGAGCTTCTTCGCAGCTATCTGAGCAAGTGGTGGTAACTTTGAGGTTGGATTCTTTCGCCTGAAATCACCAGGCGTTGACTTCTGGTGGCAGTGGGGATTCTATGCCATAAGAGACACCAGTTCTCAGCTAGGGCAAGGTGGCAAATCACAGTGCCCTTCCAGCTTGCACTAGGTGCAGGAGCGGCGGGATGACCCCCGGGGGCGTTTTCAGAGCATGGAGCTGCAGGTATTGTCTGCAAGGGGGCTGGCAGCCTTTTAGAGATGCTTCAGTGCAATTGTAAATCTGCCCACTGAAGGCGTAGCTGGCACCTCACTGGGTGGCTGCAAATGTCCCGGCAGCAGGACCAGGCAAGATGCCTTTGCTGTGTGTGCCAGGTGGTCCTCTCCTGTGGGAACAGCGTGACCAAGCTGCTGCTGGCATTCTGTGATTCCTCCAAGGTCTGGTCTGGTCTTGCTTTATTTTGGGAAGGGGCGTCTGCATCCCAGACACATGAGTTTGGAGTAAGAAAGGAGTTTATACGAAAGGTGTACATTTGATATAGATGACAGCAACCGGAGCAGTACCGCAAGTCCTGATGCGTCAGCCCTCACAGCACTGCTGGAGTCCACCCCGACTCATCCTTCCCCCTGCAGATCTTGGTTCCCTGATATCCACCAACTTTGTCACTTTCAAGAGCCCTTCATGAGTTTTCCCTAGCTCCTCTCCCTCCTCCTCACAGTGGCTCTGTGTGTGGGCAGTGTATTTCAGTAGTGGTTACAACAGCAATGAAAGACCTTTTTGGTATTGGGGCTGGCCGGCGAGGTGGGGAATGTTGTTTTCTCCATCATCAGCACACTAATCTGCAGCCTTCCCTCCTTCTCATCTTCCCACCTCCTGGGAAGCAGCATGTAATGCCTGCCTTGCATTTGTGAGGGCTGCTGCTGCTTGCTCCAGATCAGCTGGTTGCACAGCATCAAGAGCGAGGCGTCCCCCTGACAGCACATCTGCAATTACGGGAAGACATTTTTGCCTGTAGCTGCACATCCCTGCTGCATTTTCAGCAATAACAGCTTCGTCTGGGGTATTTTACCCAATCTCTTGCAATCAGGGACTTAGGCAGCTATTTTTGGCTTTCAACCTGGTTATCAAGTGAAAGCCTTGAGCATGTTTCTTGCTTTATCTGCCCATGCTTTTTGCTATGCTGTCACCATTCTCCATGACTACCACTGCGGACTGACACTTGGTTAGTCCCAAGGTGAGCGATGGATGTCAGTATTTAGGATCACTATGAGGTCTTATGTGGTTTCTCCTCATCTGTATTGCCTTCCTTCATGGTTTCTTCACTGGTGGGACCTTCCCTCCTGCGAGGCCTCCCAGCATCTGGAGCATGGTTTGCACCAAGGTTTTCCCCTTCCACAAAGCAACCTCTGGGACCAAACTCCAGCAAACGGCTCATTTAAAAGTGCAAACCTTGGAGCTATTTGGGTCCTGGGAGGCTACCAAGCCCCTGCTAATGTATCTTCTCTGCTGAAAAACTTGGTTCCTGCCATCGTAGCTCAGCTCCCACTCCCTGAGCAAGTGGAAGTGCTGCTGAGCTGCCTCTCCTTGGCGCTGGGACTGCCAGGGGTCAGCTCACCACTTTGTGTGCACCTCTGCAAGCACAGCTTTGCCCTGCTGTTCTCTGCCAGGCAGAGTTTTAAACACATTTTAAAAGCATGATCGTGAGACCTGGCTGCAACATCTTTCCTTTCAACCTTCCCCAGTGTGCTCTGAGCTGAGCTTTGGCATTGTGTGTGGATGGACACCACAGGGAAGAAAATAGGCAGTCAGTGGCTGGATGCAAAAGATAATGACTGAACCCCCTGTTTTTATCACAGCTGTGGTGGTGACAGTCAGGCCACCTGAAAAGGAGGATTTACTAAAGGAAGGTGCTTTCTGTGGAGCTGGAACTCCATCTGGATCTCCTTATTTGCTAGAAATCACAGCCAGAACCTTTAAATGAAAACTGATATATTACAAATAGTGACATCACACAGGACAGCTAACAGCCCTGTGACTTTCAGGGGTCAGGAGGGACCTGTCTGACTCTTAACTTCCATAGCCATGGTGCCAAAAGCATCATGCAATAGCCTCAAGTCCATCATTGTCCTTTTCTTGCCCTAGCTGCTGCCATGCAGAAGGGTAAATGAGGTCTGCAGGCAACTGCCTGCCCATAGCTCACTCATCCTCAACATCAGCAGGCATTTATCCAACCTCTCTTAAATTTACTCATCTACACACAACCAAAAAAACCAAACCAAAACAAAATGCAAAATGAAACAAACTCTCTCCCATCCAAACAAAAACCCCCAACCCAAACAAACAAAAAAACCTTCCAAATGAACACTACACACACACACAAACAAACAAACCACCCAAACAAACACCTCCACTCCCCCCAAAAATAGCTTCAATTTTAAGAGATCAGTTAGAACAGTAAGCAAATAGAGCGCCTGAGTCATTCCACTGAATATTTTGAAGAAGGTCCCTGCTGCTGGCTTCCCAAAGGTCCTGCTAATGTCAAGGGAGGTGACTTCTTCCTCACAGTCTGGTAGGGGCAAGGACATCATTCCCCTGAAGTGCTTCTTTAAAGCTGTCTTTTCTATCTTATTGTAGTTACTTTGTGTTTCTGTTTTCCAAGAATTTCTGACCACTTTAATGATTACAGGGAAACAGGATCCTTACTGGCAGCACAAATCACTTTTTCAAGATGACACCAGCACTTAACGGTCTTACTACTGTCATTAACAAGATTATTATTATTATTATTACTATTATTATTACGACTTTGCCATTCTCCCCCTTTCTAAAGAAAGCCATTCAAATCCAAATATTCTGGCTTAAAAATATCCCATTCTCATTTTTCTCTAACCAAAAGAGAGATGATGCTAGCATCTTTCCATGGATGTACTTATGCTGTGGTTTGGGTTATCAAGCACGCTTCTCAGGCCTGCATTTTCCTAATTGTACATCTGCTGAATTCATCTGTCTCTGAGCTCAGCGATGGTCTCCAGTCTTCTGCAGCCTGTCTCTGTGTTGCTGGCTGGGTACAGAGCCAGGGGCTGTAACAGTGGGGAGCAACAAACTTTGCTCTGTGGGACACTAACACATGTTGGACAGGTGTCACTCAATGTGGCTTGCCTGAAGGACCTTAAGGCAATCCAGGGGTTGGAGTAGATGAGGGTGTCCCTGGAGACATTGAAGATCAAACTTGATAGGGCCCTGAGCAACCTGATCTAGCTGGAGATGTCCCTGCTCCCTGCAGGGGAGTTGGACAAGATGACCTTTGAGGGTCCCTTCAAGCTTGATGCATTCTATGATGCTGTGATCTCTGAGGGTTCCTTCCAGCCCCTACCATTCTATGGTTCTATGAGATATTTCTCTCTTTTTACCTGATCTTCATGGTCCCACTGGTCACATCCATCTAGCAGGCTGGATTTTTTGGCTAACCTGAAATTAGCTGCCAGGCAGTAAAAGAGAGAGCTGACAGGGTGTTTGTCACAGCTGGGACTGTCCTCAGCAGGCTGAAGGTAGCTGGATGATAGGATCCACAGGAGAGGACACATTGTTCCTCGCCTTGGCCATTATGGCTTTACAAATGACTATTCCAAGCTTAGTTCCAAAATGGTGTCGTGGCTTTCGCTGCTGTCATCAATTGCCATCAACACTGCATTTAGCTGACATAATTACTTATTGTTACAATCAGTGCCCATTAGGTTAAAGCTAAATTACAGTCTCAGTCCTTGGGAACTGCCTATTACATCCATATGAATACGCAAAGTTCATCACTCATGATTAACGTTGCTACAGCGAATACAAAAGGAATTAGTGAGGACCTGTCACTTATTGTAAAGTGCTGCCAGATTATGGTATCAGAAATGATGTGTCAACTGTTAAAACTTAATAATCCATGCTGGAGTGCTGTATCTGATTAGAAGGCTGATCAAAGGAGAGGCCTGATTGGCACCCAGAAACCCAGGCTGGGTGGTTGTGACACCAATAACCTACATGAGTCAGAAGTCATTGACCAAACACTGGAGCCACGGCTCAGCGAGCTCACTCCTCAGCCCCAGGAGCTGCAAGGGGCTGGGGACACTCCTGGGGGCATGCGCTTGGATGCTGGCATGGTCAGGAAAGAATCGATGGGTCCGCAGACACGTGTCTGAAATGGGAGGGTGCATGCTAGGAAAAATTTCTTTACAGCAAGGCCAGCCCAGAGAGGTGGTGGAGTTACCAGCTGTGGAGGTAATTAAAAGACAAGGGGATGTGGTACTGAGGGAAGTGGTTTAGTGGCGGTAGCTTAGCAGTAGTGGTGGACTTGTGAGCTTTAGGTGAGCAGTTGGACTTAACAATATC
This sequence comes from Ramphastos sulfuratus, assembly GCA_013399055.1. Lineage (NCBI taxonomy): Eukaryota > Metazoa > Chordata > Aves > Piciformes > Ramphastidae > Ramphastos > Ramphastos sulfuratus. The sequence continues at coordinate 230,447 of WBNM01003778.1, forward strand.
AAAGGTCTCTTCCAACCTCAGCAGTTCTGTGATTCTATGACTTGGCTCTCATTCTGGCAGGAGAGAGTCTGGGATTCCCAGGCTAGGGATTTGATCACCCTCAGCTTTGGTTGCTCGTGCAGATCACTGCCTTGGCCTGGACTGCCATTTCCAGACCTCTACTCTTGCACTGATGAGACCTGAGTGGAGCTAGGGAGCAAAATTTCACCAGCGTGGGCTGAGAGGCACTGGGAGGTCTCTCTATTTAGCTGTGTTCATCTCCATGGGGAAAAACCAGCGTGCTGTACTGGAGAACATATGGATTTGTGTGTAACTTAGGACTAAGATTTCATTCTGACGTTGCTCAAGGGGACTGTCTGATTTTTCTAATTTGAAAAGACTTTTTGTTTTGAATTTGGAGGGCTTTTTTTGCAGTTTTCTTTCAGGCTCCCAAACCCAAAGAAAATGTACTTAACCTCAGATGCTGCAGTGCTGGGCTTTTTGTTATTTCTTTTTCTTCTTCTTCTTCTTCTTTTTTTTTTTTCTTCCCTAAAAAGCATCCTAGGAGTAAACACAAAGATCTGTTGTTGAGCTCTGCTAATAAAGTCCTCCTGGGAAGAAGAGCTGAAGCACACAGGCTGAAGCACATGGACTTGACAGAGGTTGGGTAGCTGTAAATCTGAGTTTGGCCTCTGCTTAACCCCTCAAGGCAGGCTCTGGCTGAGACAAGGGACAGTGTGGTCCTTCCAAACACACAATGTTGTTCTCCTCATCCAGTGGTGTGCCTGGAGGCAGGGTGTGGGGAGGTCCTTCTCCTTGGATGACGTTTGTACAGGACCATTGATGGGTGGTGAGCCATGCACTAAAATCCCTGTGTGGGCTTTTCCTCAACAGCCCTGCATTTTTGCTCATGGCTACTGGTTGCAGTTCTTTACTACTGATCACGACTGGCTTTGGAGCTGAAGGCTCACACCAGTGTGTCTAAATTGACCCTTAACCAGCTGAGGTTTCCTGACAGCATTTTGCAGTTCCACCAAAGAGTATTTAAAGAGTATTTGGTCTTTGGTCAAAGGTTTCTGGACACTTTGACTGACATCTGGCAGGAGCTGTGCGTTCTGCTGTTGCTGTCACCACCACAGTGCTCCAGCAGATGACAGAGGCATGCTTGTCCCTTCAGTACAGAGGTTGCCCTTGCTGACAGACAGCCCTGAACAGTAGTAGGGGTTGTAGCTCCTCATGGGAGTGGGAGATAAAGGTTGTCCTTGTACCTCGGGGTGATTTAACCATTTCTGTTCTCTGGGGAAGTATAATTTCTATTCCCTTCAGCAGGTATCTCCCTAACAGCATCTCTGCTGAGATGGGACACAACATAACCACCTGGTCTCACTAGTACTTCTGAGAAGAAAGAAACAGCAGGTCTGGGAGGCTTCCAGAGGAGGTTACATGATTTTGTAGTGATAACAGGAAAATGTACTGTGAGCCACCACAAATCCACTGCTTCCCAGAGTCTCTCTTGTTTTTCAGACCCATTGTTTGCTTCTGTCCTGGAAGGCCTTGGGAATGCTCAGCAGCAGCAAAAGACTAGTGTAGGGGAGGGGAAGAAAAGCCACTCTGCAGAGATTGCTGGCTCTGGAGGGAACAGGGGAAGATCCATTTACTAGTGATTTCAATATCCTTGATCAAGACCTCATTGCCAAGGCTGAAGATAAGTTGGGCTGCTGGTAAGCCATGCCAGTGCTTTCCATAGCTGTCCACGCTGCAGGCTGCAACACTGTTCTGAGCTAGGCTATTGCACTGAGATTTCTCTACACAGGACCAGTGTGCCCACCATAAAGCCACATAGGTTCACAAATGGGCCATGCTGGAAAGCCATGGTAGGTATACTGGTGCTGCTGCCAGCATGTTTGCCACACTTGTGGATGCTCCAAGCTGTGTGCCTGAGCTGCTGCATACTGCCCAATGGTATCCACCACTGGCAGCTTTTCCTGAGATCTCATCTCAGCTTTCCTGGAGCTTGTTTGGCATGTGAATTCTTATGCATCCACCATTGACCAGATGCAGGAAAACCTTTAGTGCATTTGCAGGCACGTTTGCATTGTGTCTTCCCTCTCTTCGTTGTGTCTCCTAGAACTCCACACAGCCTCACCTCTTTTCTTCCAGGCTTGCTTCAGCTGCGCTTGATCTTGTTTGAGAAGCAGTGGCCTTTTTTGCACCAGTTTGAATCTTCTTTGCCCGTGGTCCAGTTTAACCCTCAGCTGTTCCTCTCCTGATCATTGCCTCCCATTGCCTCCCAGCTGGCCCTCATGCTGTGGAGCTGCTGGACAGCAAAGGGCAAGAACTTTATCCCACCTCTCTTGACCGGGATCCTCGTTTGTGTTGAACATAGAGTCATAGAATACGTTGGGTTGGAAGGAAACTTTAAATGTCTTAAAGTCCATGTCTTCTGTTCCCTGTTCTGCCTTGTGCTGCATAAACTTATGCTGGTATAGATGTGTATGTGAGGTTAGATACATGTATAAAGGGATTGTCCTCTGCAGTAGATTAACAAGCAAATGGCAGTACCAAGGATCTAAAAAATAGGTTGCAGAACAGAAAGGTTCAGGCAATCTTTGCATAGTTCTTCCGCACTGACTTTTCTCCTGCACTGACTCTTAGGAGGCTCTTTTTCTTTCTTTTGCTGTCACAGTAAGGCAACTAAAGCTGGATTTCTTTATTTCTTTTCCAATGGAGCTCCAACAAAGCAACATAACGAAAACCACTTGTTTGGGCTAAACTGAAAACTGAAAACATCTTTGGTGTGAACCTGCAAACAAGACTTCCCAAGCCCTGCTCTGCTCTTGTTCAGTGAAGGATTTGATCCCTGGAGGGAAAAAAACAAAAACAAAAGGCTTTTACTTATCCTGAGGAAACAAAACTCCCTTTACAGGACCTGAAATGCAATCTGTCATTTCCATTTCAAATAATTCTAAATGCCTGTATAATTTTTAACCATGAAATGGAAAGTGTAACTGGCCATTCACTGCAAATGGAAATGTTCCTTTTTCAGAGCACTCAGATGGAATCTTTCATTTATTTTCCTGAAGGTTTCCTGTTTGTTGGCTGCTTTGGAAGTTGGCAATTCATCGAGATGAAGTTGTGCAAAGTTGGCCACTGCTGAATTCACTTTTTTTTCCTGGAGGAGAAAGATTCAGAGTGAAAAATATTGCTGTGCTGCATCATCAGGAGCTCCATCCCCCCACTATGGGTCACCCCCACCCATACTGAGAAGCACAGGTCTGACCTCCCTCACCTTTTCCCCCCACTAAAGTCCTCACATGATGGCTCCCTTCATCCCCACTCTGGACATGGGATTACAGCTCCAGCTCCTCTTCCCAGTGCATCATCAACATGTTGTTTCCAGGGTCATAAATTTGCACTGTGATGAGACACAACCAGATGTTAGGATACGTGAAGCGACTGGCGAAGCAGCCTGCCTGGCGCAGCCCCCACCTCCGGAGTCAGCCGCCCGCTAATGAGAAGCAGGTCTCTCGCCTTGAGCTGGGCCAGGACAGACGGGGAGCATCCCCAGGAGCAACCACGGAACTGCCATCTCGACCCCCTGCCTGCTCTCAGTGCCCAGGGAGCATCTCCAGGGCCGGATTCAGGCGCTTCAGTGGCTATTGGCTTCTGGCGACCATCTGGAAAGATACTCCAGGCTGGTATGGGGAGGCGGGGGGGGAAAGCACAAGGCCACAGTCCTTGCTAGCAAGGAAACCTGTTACAATGCTATATGATGCTTTATCATGTAAAAATACTTCTGAGATGCATGTTTGGATAATTTGTGTTGCTGAACAGGCTGGTTTTTAATGAAGAAATCCGTGGGGAAGTAAGGTCTTAGCTCAGGATGCTGAACTGGTACCCTCTGCCAGGAGCCAATGTTGACTTGGGATTCTTGTTTCTAGGTGGCTCCAGTCCGTGTGTCTCTGGGCCTGTGAGGTGCCAAGTCCCCTGGATGGGCAGGGAGCTTGGGATGGGGAAGGTCATGCTAAAAAGCAAGTGAAGTGCTGCTTGCAGGGACTGTGTGCCTTTTGGGCTGTGAGGGACCTCAGGATGGCTGCGGCTTTTGGATGACGTCCTCCGCACATGCTGCGGTTGCAACCTGCATCCTTATGCTCCTTGATGCCTGCTTACTTAGTGCATGTTTTGGGACATGCACTAAACATTGGGGATCCGCACCCTGATTACAATCCCTGGGTATAATCATTCTGCAAGTGCTTTCTCACCGCAGTTTCCTTCTTCCACTGCTGGTGGTCGCTGCTGCACTGGGTGCAAGGTGGGCCCTGTGTGAGGCCAGAATGCCTCTGTCCACTGCTGTGCAATATTAGGTCAACTCTTGCATCACAGGATGAATCTTGAATTAAAGATGATCCTGTGTGGTAGTCTGGCCTTACAGCTACTTCTCTTTTCCTTCACTCTTCCCGAGCCCATGTGGACATTGGTGATACTTCCTCATATGCATGCTCCCATTGCACAGGAATGGGCAGGTCTTCTCTTTCCCTTTAGCATCCAGGTACATGCAGAGGAGAGAAAACTATTTGAATCAGAATGTCGTGCCAATATCATACTTGAGGGCTATACGTTGGCCAGAATATCATCAGGGGATGCTTTTCAGCTGGACATTCAGAAACAACCTCCTTACTGGAGTGGAAGGAGATGGAGTTTGGTAAGTCCTTGGAGGGGACAAAGCACCATGTTACCTGTGGCCATGGGCATCCTTTGCAGGCCCAGCTCTGGTAGAGAGGGAGCTCAGCTGTCCATAGGTGTCTCAGCCACCAGCTTGAGGTATTTTCCCAAGGCCTTGCAGGAGGAGTGGGATCAGGCAGTCCTTGCGCACATTTTCCAGTGAGCACTTGTGGCTCTGCTCATCCTCTTGGGATAGGAGGCAGCCTATGGCCCCATCTGACTGTGAAGGGTTTCACCAATGTCCAGGAGAGCCTCTGCCCTTCCCAGAGGAGGGTCTGGTGAAATGGGGTTGACCACCAGCAGCTCCTGGGGTTGCACCTTGCCACATGTGCAGGGAAGGAGGGGATGGCCTGTGGCAAGGGGTGTGGAGACCTGCGTATCCAGGCCACGCCGCAGAGCATCCGCTCCGTTGTGCGGCAGCACGTTGGAGGGAGTTTGGGTTAAAAGGGGTTAACAGCTCTCTGCTGTAACACATGATTGGTCTTTATGAGGTTGAAACTCTTGTCTGTTTGAGGCCTACAGATGATGCTAAAGAGCACAATAATGACAGCAATTCAAAGCAATCTAATTATGCAAACGGGAGGCTAAACAATTTCATCATCCTTAAATTAGATTGTCCTAATGAGATAAAGACACCAATTAATCCTGAATTAATTTCAATAGCCTATTTCAGGCAAACACTTTAATATGCAAATGTAAATGAGAAACAAAGCCTACTGTAGAATGCCAGAGTTCAGAACCTCTCTCTGCACAGCTGCAGCGGGTGTAAATAGTGTCTAATGAGTTTGCATGGAAAGACACAACCAGTTGAAAATTTTAGACTTCATAAAGCACAGCCGGTGCCTCAGGTACGTGGCGGTGCCGAGGCGGGTGGGAGGACTCACTTGGGAAGACCATCAGCCTCTCTCTCCACAGGCATAGGCAGGATGGGTCCAGACACCACCGCTGTGGGGTGAAGGGTTTTAATAAGATGCTGCTCCAGAAAGCCAAACGCTTCATGCTGAGTACCTGGCCAGTCGCCTTTCTAGGACGCAGAGATGATTTTAATTAGCTGTTGTGTAATTGTTTTAAATTAGCCATTTTGCTATGAGCTAAAAAAAAAAAAAAAAAAAAAANAAAAAAAAAAAAAAAAAGCTGCTCCTGTTTTTTTGTTTGTTTTCCCTTTCTAGGCACTAGGCAGGGGAAGGGGCAGAGCCTGGGATTTAGATTACAGACAAAAAATACTGCCCCAAGTTTCTGTCACCTCGTCCCCCTACTGTAATGAAGTGCCACAGGTGTTTGCTTTGAGCTGTTGAGGAAGCAAACCTGCTGGTCCCCAGGTCCTGACTGAGCTCTGACTTCCAGTTTGTAGTGCACTGGGAAAGGGTGCTATGGGGAAAAAGCTGTGAAGGTGGCTATAGCAGCTGATGTGGTGGTGAGGCTCAGGTCTGGGTTATTCCTGCTGCTATGTATCATCTCCAGCAGGCCCCAGGAATATGCCCTGGAGGAAGCTGTTAAAAAGAGAAAAAATAGGAAAAAATCCCCCAAACTGTTCTGGAATGAGCATCTCTAGGATAATTTATCCCTCTACCCCTCCCTCTGCTGAACTCATCCCGGGCTGCTGTTATGGAATTACATAATCCCATGGAGGGTTAGTGTCCTCCAAAAAAACGTTTCTTCATATGTAGCAGCCCTAGATGTCCTTTCCCTTTAAAATGCTCATTGCCTTGAATTTCCTCAAGGTTTGTTTTCAGCATCCCTGTGGCAGCTCTTGCTGCAGGTTAAAGGTCAGCTAGAGAGAAGGTGCTGCTTGGGGACTGTCCTGAGTGGAAGCAAGGCCCCTGTCGCCCTTCTGCCTTCCCCTGCAGGCTTTCCACCAAGCTCAGACAAGCTACCAGCTGGGCTGGAGAGCAGTTACTTTTCTTATTGACTTCATCCTCTGGCTGTTATCAAATGAACAGGCTTGAAGGAGGTGGCAGTGGCATTCTTGGGGCCACTGGCATCAGGATGCACACAGGGCAAGCCGGGCAAGCTGAGCTTGGCTGCCCAAGCGGTGTCCAAGGCTGAGATAAGTCTAGACACACTGTGATAGTCTGGGGACAAAGCTGAACATCACTTGTTGACCTCCATCAAGCAGATACCTCATGTCTTCTCCATCTGTTAAGGAGAATTTGCTCTTTGTTTTGGCACCACATGGTTTTCTTACACAGGTATTTCATGAAGCACCGAGATCCTATCCTGGTCTTTTGCAAGGGCTTTCTGGTATCAGACAATGTTCCTGATGTTTTATTGTCCCTCCTGTTTCACTGAGAAGGGCAATGTGAGTTGTGGTCAGGAATTTCAGTATTTCTACTAGGAACTCTTGGGTAACCATCCTTTGTCCAACGTGGCATTTAATCCTCGAACATCCCTTTCCATTTCTCCAGCTGTAATGGGCATAGTGGTTTATTGACAGATGAACTGAGACAGTGAAAGGGCTGATGGCCCAGAGCTTGCAGTGTGCCAGCAGGTCTGGAGATCTTCTATCACACATGTTTGTCCTTGGAAAAAAGACAATTGACTCAGTAAATTGCTTAATCTCTGGCATACTGGGTACCAGCACTGCCTTTTCCGATGGAGTCTGGGAGATGTTTTTTCCCAAACCATTTAGCAGTGCCTGGGCTCTGCCATCAGAGGCATCAGCAGGGCAGTGCAAGCTCTGGTTTGGGTAGAGATGCCATGCCATGGATGAGGACTGGGTGAGAGCTCATTGCTCAGTGCTGCTGCTGCTCCCTAATTTGCTCCCAGCCAAGAGCAGGAGCATGGATTTAATGTCTCTTGAGGCAAGGTACTTGGTTAGCTGAGTCTCGAGTCCAATTCAAGAGAGTTGAGGGTTACACAGACCTGCAGGCAGAGATGCAGAGCCCAGGGTAGGGAAGCCCTTTGCAGCCTCAACCTGCATCCAGAAGAGGATGAAGGATGACTGCCTGGGGCTGTGGTTTCCCATTAATTAATACCAGACCTGCGCATTACCCAGGCAGCCCACGGGAGGAATTGGGTCCGGATCAGGGGTGAGCACATGATCGCATTTTTGCCAAATTACCCAGCAAGTACAATATGGTGTTCATCTGGCTCCCTGCCAGCGGCGGCAGCACAAAACAATACCTGATTCAGCAGAAAGTCTCCATGGCCCCTTTGGAGATCTTGTGAAGCAGAAGAAAGGGTTTATATCTGTTCAGTGCTTTGCATTGTTTTCAGGCTTGGACTGGGTGCCGTAAAATTGGATTTATGATCTTGGGGAAGCGTGGCCAAAGGAGCACAGCCTCTCGTGCCAGTGTAGTTTCAAACTAGGTATGGGGATGGGTCCAAAAGCAAGTCCTCCTGACTTTCCAGCTAGATGTGAGCTTCACTGCTTGGATCCATCTGTTGTTGAAGCCTGGTGATCCCCGGAGGAGCTGGGCATGCTGCTGAGACCCCAAAACGGGGACACTCAGTCATGTTCTAGTTAAAGGGCTCTAACAGTCAGCAGGGGACTTGTAAAAACGTTTCCACAGGGTCTCCTGTTTATTCTCACGCTCTCCCTACTCAGCTCACACATTAAAAGATGGTATTTTTTTAGCTGCCAGTGCCACTGTCTGACAAATCCAGCTGTTTTCTTTCCCCCTCTGAAATGGTGACATTTATAATCAGCATTTAGTGGAAAACTGCCTGAGTGGTGCATTCTGCCCTGCTGCTCTGAGAGGCTAGGCTGAGCTCATGGGGATGCTGGTGAGTGCATGCCCTCCACCACTTCAAGCCTGGGCTCACCCAGGAATGCCCAGGCTGGGGATGAGTTCCCACCCTGGATGATTCTCTGCACAAAAAGCAGCTAGCCAGGATAACAACAGACTCTCCTTTGGCTTCTCAGGGGCACAGATGTGAAAATCAGCCTCAGATTTGCAGTTGTTTGAGCAAGATGGATTTTCCTCCCCTTCTTTGTGCACCTCTTTACCCGAGGAAGGAGGCAGGAAGACCAGATTGGGTGCCTGGTGCTGCCTGTCTGCTCTCTTCATGATTCCTGGAAGCTCTTAAGGGGAAGACAGAGGGAGATGGAGATTTATCTATCCTGAGTTGGTATCTAGGAGGAGAGTGCTGGGAGTAAAAGTCTGTTGCAGAGCAATAGGGGGTCTTCTGATCTTCCTGTCTTCTGGAGGGAAAAAAAAAAAAAAAAAAAAGGCCCCAATCTTCCAGAAGGGAAAAAAGAAAACCACTTATGTCCATCCCAGCTGTCCCCAACGCCTCACAAAACACCCTTGAGAACAACACAGGACAACCTTTGCTCCCTGCCTTGCGTAAACCCAAGGAAATAAGGAAACCCAATTTTTTAATCCAAGGAAATAGAGAGAGACAGTTTTTTGCACTTGTAAAAGGTTGGAGTGGAGGGAAGTGGCATGGATACAAAGGTGTGCTCTGAGGAAATAAAGGTACACAGCACAAGCAGCAGGTTGGCTACTGATGAGCCATCTGAGGTGCAGTGGAGAATCTGCATAAAATATTCCTCGTGGAGCTTGGGTAGCCAGTTCCAGCCCAGATAACAGTCTGACAGTCGCTGAGGAAGAATGCCTTTAACCTTCACAAAGCTGAGAGGACAGCAGAGAAATGAACCAGGCAGCAGTGTCATGAAAATCACAGCCTCAGCGGTTTGGATGCTTTTTGCTCTGCAACAGAGTTCTGGGTGGTGGAGGGAAGATGAGCAAAATGCTGGGAGGAAGATGTCTGGTGGGCCACAGGCATGTTTCTGTTAGAGCTGTAGAAGTCCCTTGCGGAAGTTGGCTCCTGGTGGTCCTGGAGAGGTGGAGATATTATTGCTGCTGGATACTCTGTGCTGCACAAAGGTTATGGGTGTAGTGGAAGATCATCCAGTAGAGGTCCAGCGAGACCAGAACGTGGTGGTCCAACCCTACCACGGGATGACACCCACCAGGCCTTCAGGGGATGCTGCTGGCTAGTGTGAAATTTAAGCCTGTAGGGACAATCATTTCTATCAGAAAAAAAGGCTGCTGAAGGCTCAGAAGTGTCTATGCATTGGGCTGCATGCTCAGAGTTCAGCTTCTGCTTGGTGGTACCTGCCCAGCATGGCCTACAAAGGGGTCATGCAAGTTCTAGCTGGGTCTCCAGCTTTTTTCAGCTTGTGGTGACTGCAGTGGTTCCTCCTTTCTCACGCACAAACCTATAGGTTTCTTTACCCTATTTTCTACCCACCTGCAATTAGTGAGAGGCAAACCTTGAAATCCAGTTTGGCTTTCTGAGGTTTTTTTTTGTGGAGAGGGAAAAGCAGAGCACTTTTGCAGCTAAACAGCCCATGTTTGGATGACTGGGGCTGGAGATTTAGAGGCCTTTCCTGGTTGGGGTTTGATGGAATGGGGAACTTACATCAATATCTAGGAAACCTTGTTTCCTGTGAGTTTTAATGCAAACAATGATCCTTGTAGCAAAGTCTCTCATGGACTCATCATATCAAGACAATTTGACAGCCAGGGTGGGACACCCATATGCACACTCAAAAGCAAAATCCCCCTCTGTCTTCACAGCCTTTTTGTTTGCCAAACCACGTATTTGGTCCCTGCCTCAGAACAACACTCACCAGGGCTGGAATGCTCTGCAGCTTCCATTCCACAGCCCTTGCACTGAACAGGCCAATATTTGCAGCCGTAGTTTCCCATCGCGATTTTTTTGCAGAGCCCTGCCTGGTGAGGTGGCATCTGGCTGTCCCCCCATGAGTTTCTGTCCATCAGCACCAGTGGAAAGCAACACTTTGGAGACCATATTGTGACACTGAGATACAAAAAAAAAACCCAAAAAAACCCAGGAGGATCAGCTCTTCATCTGGAATGGAAATAAAGCTGGTGAAAGGAGGGATGTTTTCTCTTTTGCCTTGAGGTTAGAAAACAGCAGGAAATCCTTGCTTGAAGAAAAGGCACATGGCCACCAGTATGACTTGTGCAGACTCTGCTGCCTTGAAGTCAGTCTGGAAACAGAGTTCTGTGGTGGATAACATTTCATGGACTTTCCATGGTTTCTGACTGCAGCTTTCCTGGTGCCTGGTTTGCAGCTAGAGCTGCATTTTTGCCATATTTGTGCTGGTTTGGGAGACAGTGTTCATGTGGTTGGTATCACAGAGCTGAATAAACCAAATACTGGTTTGCTTTGCCAGCTTCACATGTGGCAACACAAAATAGCTACACGGACAAGAGTTTGTAGAAGCAGCCTTAGCCAAAACCTCTGTTTTTTGTCCAGGCGCCCAACTCTGCAAAGTCTTTGCAAAGCAAGAGATGCCCAAACTGGTGACCCCACAGCCTGCAGAACTAAGTTTGCCTTTCTACCTTATTAATAAGCATCTTTTCTGAGTAACCAAGATGTATTGAGTTGGGACTCCCCGAGTGCGAGCAGCCAGAGATAGCTTTGACTTTTCCTTTTTTTAATTTACCTTGTGGGGCTGTGGGAGATGAGCAATCCTTCTGGCTGTCAATATTGCCAGCAGCGCTACCATCGCCGTGACAGCGAAAGGGGGGTGGGCGGGGGCCTGGAGAAAGCAGGCACCCCGGGACTGGCGTCTCAGCCTCGCGCCCAAGCGGAGCTGACACGTCCGGCGCGATGAGACTCCAGTCAACAGCACTTTCACAACTCCCAGAAAGTGTTTTTTGATTCAGGTCTTCCCCCTTCCCAACTTCCCCAAGCAAGTTCTTCCTTTTATTTATCCCTCTTCAGCCTTCTTCTCTCCTTTCCTGGCTTGGAGGCTCCTTGTGGGGGCTCAACCACTTGACAGAGGGGTTGCTTTTTATGTCTTGCCTCTATGCAGAGGAAATCTCCACATTCACAAAGTGCTTATGGATAGTGGGGAGCAGGGTGGCCTGGGCAGTATATGCTCTGCCCACTTGTGTTGGAGCTGCTATGTCACTCTGCATCCCTGCTTCTCCAACCATCCTTTCCCTTCCCTTGCAAAAGCAGCTAGGGCTTTCAATGAAGGTGCCGGTTTTGGGGTGGCCTAGCCTGGATGGTGCCTTCTGCCATGTTTTCAGGGCAGGGAGAAAGCAATTTGGGCTGCCAGGTGTCTATGGAGGAAAGAGAATCACCTGGATCCTCAATTGAGTGATAATGAAGTAATACAATACAGCTTGGTGTGGTTGGGAGGGAGGAGATGAGGAGGTGATATGAGGAGTTGAGAGAGGGTTAAGTGAGTTCCCACTTTTTTGTGCTCCCCTTTGTCTCTTGGGTTTTGAGGATGTTTGGTGTCATCCCTGCAAAGCATTGGAGACCTGGAGCAGGTGAGCTGTTGAGCCCCATGGGAATGATTCTGCTGCTCATGGATCATAAACTGTGAGTATTGTGGGAACTGCAGAGTTTGCCATGGGGTTCTGCTTGGGTTAAGGATGTGTGTGTATTTTGAGGGTGCTTCCCAGGTTCTTGTTGCTCTGGTGCATAGTGATGCTTCCCATGTAGTGTTTTTCAAACACATGATATGCTTCATGTAAGCTTTTAAACCAATCTTTTAATCTTTGTCTGATTTAAACTACTGAATTCACTGCTCAAATCTGGAAGAGAATTTGGTATCATCTAAGTTTCTTCTGGATGTGGGTTGAGTGTGAGTCCTCCTTGCTGGGTCTGCCCAGACTGGGCTGATGGGGGCTGCTTTGGAAGACTTTAACTGGCGCTTTGAGACCTTCTTTGAGCTTGTTGGTACCCTGTGGTGTTTTTGCCTCCTGCACTGACTCCCTGCACCCAATGTAATCAGGAGCTAATTCCTCTGCACATGACTGCAGCTAGTGTGAGAGATTTTGGACAGTTCAGGTTTGCTGTGTCTAATATGCAGCAGGACCAACAGCAATAAACACAAAAAGGATTTTCTCCCATCACGTATCTCTCTTTAGCAATGTCATATAAGAAATCCTCTAATGTGAGCTTGTGTCTCATTTTATGTTGCACAAATGTCTTTTCTGGGGCCCCTGTGCTGCAGATCCAGATCCAGATCGCTGGAAAAGATGGGAATATGCTTTGCTGTACTCCCATTGCTGAAACTGAATTCACCCTTGGTTTGGGGATGAGGGGAAGAGAAAGGATGGAGGGTGTTGCAGGGGCTGGGTGCTGACCCCAGATGTAGTGTTGCTCCTGGTTCAGCTTGGGTGGACAGGGAAGAACCCAGTGGACAGAGGAAAAGGAGCTCCTTGGTGTCCAACATCATCTTGCTCAGAGGAACATGAGGGTGGTGAGACACTGAAACAGGTTGCTCAGAGAAGCTGTGGATGTCTCATCCCTGGAAACTTTTAAGACCAGGCTGGATGAGGCTTTTATAGGCAGGGTCACCCATGGCAGGAGGGTTGGAACTAGATGATTTTTAAGGTCCCTTCCAAACCAAGCCATTCTATGATTATATGAAACAGAGATCTGGGAAAGATGACCTGGTTTGCAAAGATAGCTCTCAGAGGGCATTGCCGTTGATTGCAGGCAGGCTGCAAGGTAAAGAGCTGATTTCTCATTGCTTTCCCATCTTTGTTCTCCACACCCTGCTGCTGGCATCTTCCTGGGCAAACCTTGTTGCCCAAATAGCTTCAGGCACCTCCAGTCATGGCCGCAGCAGGAAAAGGCAACTTGGGTTTTGGGTGTTTGATCATTTTACGTGGCCACCGCAACCAGGTCATTCCTGTTTCATGTCCCACACGTGGTGGGAGGCTCTGTCCTGGTGCCATTTATCTTCAGCACGTTCCATTTATCTCCAGTGAGAAGCTTCAGACCCAAGCCATCTTAAGTGATCTCCAGAAGACAGTGATAAGTACCTTCCCCCGTCATTACGGCTCCATTTTATCACGGTGGTGATAGCAATAATGGCGGTTGTAACCCCCATCAAGTCCACTTAACATGGTTCATTTTCAGAAGTCACTCAATGCCTCCTGACAGTCCGGCTGGGCGGTATGAAAAGAACATTTAACCCTGATGATCCAGAGGAGCCAGTGAGTGGGAAAAGGAGCCCAGGCAGCCAGAGAGAAGCCAGCATGGGGTGGGGAGAGGAAGGCCATTGATTTTATGACAAGGGGCAAAACCACTGTCAGCATGGAGCGGCACAGAACGGGGGGACATTTCAATTAGTGCTGGCGGGAGAAATCCCAGGGAAGGCAGAGAAGCCTGGGCTGCTGCGCCTATTTTTTTTTTTTTTTTTTTAAACAGTGAAAAATGAACCCAAAATTAGAATCCCTATTAACAATTAGCGTAATTAAAGGCGACACGTTATAATTTCAGCAGAAAGGTGCTTTATGATGATATGCTGGACAGAGATAATTACAGCCGGTGCTTGGTGGAGGCGAGTGGTAAATGGACGATGTGGTGGCCCACCTGCCACTCACACAGCCCTGCTATTATCCTGCCTGGTGCTGCTCGGGCCCTGCCTTGCAATTCAAAGTAAAGCCATCCTCTTGTGACCTTGAAGTCGTGTAGGAATTGCTCTTAAAGTGTACTTGGTTCTAAAGGACAGGGAGGGGAATGAGTGCTCTGGTTTGCAGCAGGAGGTGCGAGGTGCCCCATGTGTTGTTCACAGGATGTTAGGGGTTAGAAGGGACCTCCATGGATCATCAAGTCCAACCCTCTTCCTAGAGCAGAACCAGAGAATCTAGCTCAGGTCACACGGGAATGCATCCAGACAGGGCTTGAAAGTCTCCAGAGAAGGAGACTCCACAGCCTCTCTGGGCAGCCTGTTCCAGTGCTCTGTGAACCTTACAGTAAAGAAGTTCCTCCTCATGTTGAGGTAGAACTTCCTGTGCTATAGTTTATACCCATTGCCCCTTGTCCTGTCACAGGGCACAACTGAGCAGAGCCTGTCCCCTCTCTCTTGACACTCAGTCTTCATATATTTATAAACATTGATTAGGGTCCCCTCTAAGTCTTCCATTCACCAGACCAAACAGCCCCGGGTCCCTAAGCTTCTCCTCATAGGGCAGTGTTCCAGCCCCTCAATTGTTCTTGTAGCCCTCCATTAGACTTTTTCAATCAGATCCCTGTCCCTCTTGAACTGGAGAGCACTAAACAATGCACTACTCCAGGTGAGGTCTCAACAGGGCAGTGTAGAGGGGGAGAAAAACCTCCCTCAATCTGCTGGCCACAATCCTCTAAATGCACCCCAGGATCCCATTGGCCTTCTTGGCCACAGGGGCACATTGCTGTCCCATGGATAGCTTCTTGTCCACCAGGAATCCCAGGTCCTGCTCTACAGGGAGGCTTTCCAACAGATCACCTCCCTGGACAGTTGCTGCTGTCCAGGATGTGTCTATGGCTGGATTTGCAATCATGGAGAAGACCCCGTATCAGACATACATTACCCTCTCATGTGCTTCACCCACTCATGCCAAACCCATTTATAGAATCATAGAATGGTTTGGGTTGGAAGGGACCTTTAAAGGTCATATAGTCTAATCCCCTTGCAGTCAGAGGGGACATCAACTAGATCAGGTTGCTCAGAGCCCCATTCAACCTGACCTGGAATGTTTCCAGGGATGTGGCATCTACTACCTCTCTGGATAACCTGGGCCAGCATTTCACCACCTTTAGTGTACTTGTACATTTTTGCCTTGTACGTTGAATGTGCCACCACCACATTGAGCACAACCTTCTCTGTGAAGGCAGCCAGCCCTCTCACTAATGCCATATCTCATCTCCAGCACCCCTCTGCCCATATGCTGTTCCTTCCCAAATTGCAAGGAGTGAGGCTGTGTGTGTGTGTGTGTGTATGTGTAAGGGGGGGCAGAATCAAGCCCCAGGTTGTGACCCTACCCTTCTTCTTTGCCTTCCTTGGAGCTCTCACTGGGGACAGCTTGGGGACCACAGCCTGGCAGCTGTCACCTGCGGTGGGGAAAGTGCCTGCAGACACTTTGAAAGCAAAGTCTCTCAAATTTGGCAGAGGAGCAGTGCAGGCTCTCGCTTTCAGGTTAGCTTATCTGAATAATTACATGAGCGAAGCTATCCCAGAGTGTCTTGGAATATGCAGAAATATATTCCATCTGTGTATGCCACAGCATCAAAGTCACAGAGCTCTCTGAAAGGAGGTTGGTCTCACTAATGTTTGAATTTGGGGGGGGGGGTGGTAGAAGAAATGCTAAAAATCAAAATCATACACTGCCAAATCAACCCAGTTTGGTTTAGGTTCAAAAGCTTGAATTTTGAGGGCTTTTTTTTTTTTTTTTTTTTTTTATTTGAAACCATTTTGGATTATATTTACATAAGACAATGCGAACCTTGAAAGCGTTCAGCTGGAAGCAGAGCTGTCAATTCTGTGGCAAAAAGGCCTTTGATCACCAGGAGAGGAATTTTTTGGAGCTTTTCCTCCACTGAGGGGATCTAGAACTTGCTGGGGAGGTTTCCTCCCCATTTGGAGCCAAGTCAGGAAAGCAGCTTTTTTTGCAGTCCCTGCCCCTCTGGTCACCTTCCCTGGCTTGCAGGAGGATAAATCAAGGAGATCTCAGCCTCCTGAGTGCAGGAACATCATTGTCTGTGTGCGTTGCTGCTCCATCCTGGGGTGGGGGAGTGGGACCATGCTGGGGCTGGAGTAGTTTGCTCCCAGTGGAAGGCAGTTACTGGCAATTTACAGTGTGTTTGAGGAAGTCCCTTGGAAGAGGGTTTAAGAGTTGTTGAGTCAACACGAAACGATATATCAGTTAATGAAGTTTAATAGCACTGAATAAGAACTGCACTGCGGCTCTGGGATCCTCTTGCAAATGCAGTTATGGTCTAAAAAGAGAGGCTGGAAAAGCAGTCCCCTGCTCCTGTCCATATGTTGTTCCCTCCGTGCTTTGCAACTCAGATGCCTTTAATCGCAAGCCAGTCCCACAGAGGTGATAACAGGAGCTGGCTGGCATCTTTCCTGCTCCTGCAGCATCAGCAGGAAGATGAGTCCTGGGCATTTCAGAAGAGTGAGTCAGGCCTTTCCCAAATTAGCTCCAAAAATCAGCTTTTTGACAGTAAAGCCTAGGGTGGAGCTCTGCTTTCCTCTTTAATTCCTCTGAAGATCTTGGAGCTTTGCATGAAAGGCACTTTTCTAAAATTCAATTTCAGCCCCCCTTCCAACACACCAAACACAGATCTTGGCTTCCTAGGCAGGGATTTGGTGCTAGCAGTTTCTCTCTTGTATTTTGTGAAAATTTAAAGATGTCTTGGGACATCTGCAAGACTAGTGCCTGGGTGGGGGCAGGTAGCTGGAAGGGGAAGAAACTGAGATAGAAGACAGACTACAGACACATTCCCAGGATGGCAAATCCTCTCCCTGTACTTCACAACCTTGTGCTGTCACAAAGTGATGAGGCTGGTGGTACCACCTGGGGTGGAAGGGCAAAAGTGAGCCCTGAGCACAAACTCCAAGTTTCTTGGGGTGGTTATTATTTTTAATTTAAAATGAAAAAGCAGCAAGTGAGATTTCTCAGATATTCATAATCATTAATAGGATCTCCCCTCAGCTGTCTCTTCCCCAGGCTGAACAGCCACAGGTCTCTCGGCCTTTCCTCAAGGAGAGATATTCCAGTCCCTTAATTATCCTCATAACCCTTCACTGGACCCCTGTAGTAGTTTCCTGTCCCTCTTGAACTTGCAAGCCCAGAATTGGATGTGATACTCCACATGTGGAGTATCTTCCAGGTGATGCTTGAATAGTGACTCTGCTTTTACAGAGGTGCACCTGTTGGTGGGAATTGCTGGGTAGGTAGTGGCTCTCCTGGAATTACCAGGATCCAGTGATCCTTGGAGCTCCTCTGGCTGTAGAGAGGGAGGTATTGCATCCCTTAGACTGCTCTGTCGTGTCTGGCTTTTCAGAGGGCACACCTCTACTGTCCCTGCTCACCTTGTTCTGCTGGGGTGCTGCTTGCTGCAACGAGGAGGCAAGCCTTAAGCTCCTGTCCTTGTAGAGAATCTTGACGCAGTTTTCTGCGGAGCACTGGGAGGCATGGAATGAGCGCCGTGTCCCTGTCGCGCTCCCTGTGCAGCTCCGCCAGCCTGAGCAGCCGCCTGGCTCCAGAAGGTGCTGCAAGGATCTATCTGTCCTGAGGAGGGCATCGCCTCTCCCAGCCTGGCCTCTGCTCTGGGCGGCTTCGACTCTTCTTGCAAGCAATGCAACGTAAAGTCCCGCCGTTAGGCAGGTGGAAAAGCAATGATGAGTATTTTGAGTTGCTCTGAGTTAGGCACATCTGTGACTGGGGGCTCTTTCCAAAGGCCTTAGCTTGGCCCCAGCATCTTTGTTTTGTTTTTGGTGGGTTTTGTGGGTTTTTTTTTGTTTTTTGTTTTTTTTTTTTTGTTTGGTGGGTTTGGGTTTTCTTTTGGGG
>WBNM01003778.1:248480-313798 GCA_013399055.1 Ramphastos sulfuratus
GGTGTTTGTTTGGTTTGGTTTGTTTGTTTGGTTTTTTTTTCTTCTTTCCCTTTTCCCCTCCCTCAACCCTCCTGCAGGCTCAGAGGGCAAACAGCCTGGCTCATCACATCTCATGGCTGCCACTCAGTGCCAGGGAGGGCAGCCATGGTAGTGACAAAATGAGTCTCCATGTGATGTCTTTGCTTGAGACACACTGACTGAGAAGGTGTTTGCAGGGCAAAGTGGCTCACGGGAGGTGACCAGACCCCTGAGAAAGGCACCGATGGACGTTTCCCAGCAACTACTGCCCTTAAGGTGTGGGTGTGAGCAGCCCCTGCTTCAGCACCTCCTTGTGCCGGGGTCTGCAGGACAGTAACCACCTCCAAAATCATATGGCCACCACCTCTAACCCTCTCTTTCCCATACAATACCCTCAGCCTTCCCATGGACACCAGCAGTGGCTCAGAGGTTCTGCAGAAATTGAGGAGCAAAGCCAGTGCCTCGCACCCCCTCATTTTTCAGCCCATGGTGGGAGATGAGCAGCAGACCACCTAGTGTGAGCACTTCTGGGGGTGCTGCCAACACCTGCCATGGGCACCCACACAGCAAACTGGCACCAGTTTGGAGGAGAGGGTGCAAAATACAGCAGGGCTGGAAGCTCCTGGATGCAGTTTGCACAGGTTGGGAGTGCATACCAGGGCTCAGGGAGGCTGTGGAGCACCCAGCATCCTGGCAATTTCAGGCACACGGAGGGGTCATATACCCTTTGACTCTCTCAAAGTTCAAATATTTAGAATAATCAGCACCTGACCCTTTCCCTCTCTCTTTCACTCCCTCTATGCCTTCCCCAATGCCAGTTCCCTGTAACCCAGGTCCAATAATTCGGTTGTAATAAAATGTGACTGCTGGGGCTATTTTTACAGAGCTGGCACTCATTTGCATGCTGGCTCTGTGTGGGGCCTCAGGCAATCTTTTTTCTTCTTTCCTTTTTTTTTCCTTTCCCTTCCCCCTCCTCTTCCCCCCCACTCCCCTCACCCCGCTGGCATCCCTCTGATCAGAAGTGACAACAGAAACACAGCCGTATTTCCTCGAGATTTGCCAAGTTAGAGGATGAAAGCTCGGAGGAACAGTAACAATAGGAAGGGGACACGAAAGAAAGCAGTGGGGGGAAGTTCCTAAACTGATCATTTTCAAATGTCAACTCTGCTCTCAGGGGTTCTGGGAGAGAGTCTATGGCTGACACAAGTGCTAGGAGGCAAGTGAGGTGGAGATGTGTGGATGGAAGAGGCCAGCTTGGCCCTAATCAATGTGGTGCTGAGCGACATGGTTTAGTATCAGGCTTGGTTGAGTTAGGTAATGGTTGGATTTGATGACCTTAAAGGTCTTTTTCAACAGAAATGATTCTACAGTTGTACTTGCACTGTGGGGCTGAAGAGCCTTTTGCTTCTTCTAGGTGGGTCCACGAGGTTTTGTACTTGATCTAGTGCTGATGCTGCCACCTGCCTCCTTAGGGGACTGCTGGGTGCCTCTGAAGTGCTTCCTCTTCCTTCTGGTGCTGCATCCCTCTGCATCCTTTGAGCAGCCCAGGAGCTCTAGTCTCTCTCACCTTTCTCAGCTCTGGGGTGTCTCCTGGGCACTGGATGGAGGAGAGTGGTGGGGACCAGGTTAGGTCATGGCAGGAGCAGAGACTGCAGGAGTGACAGTGCCTGAATTTTTTGAGAATCTTGCTTTTTGCTGTGACTGCTCCCCTCACAGCCTGAACAACCCCCTGGTAAAAGTCAGCTTGGGAAACAAGTGCTGCTCCCCTGATTACCAAAGTACCTTGAAGCAGAGCTTCAAGCTCCATATTTAAAGGTGCCAAGAGGCTGACTGAGCTGTCACTGCCACTAGGCTGCCACAGACGGGATGTCGGGAGGTGGTATGGAGGGTCCTTGGTGGTAATTCAGCCAGCAGCCAACTAGCGTGGCCAAGTACTGCACCAAGCCCCACTAGTGCATGAGGCACCTGGCAGTCAGCACAGGGGAGCACAGAGGAATGGGAGCAAGGTGTGATTGCAGTGTCCTCTCCTTCTACCCCACCAGCTGCATGTGGGCACACAACACCCTCAGGCCAGCTGTTTTATCAAGCAGCTTTACTTGATGCTCCCAGACAGGCCTTGTAATACAGGGTGCTTGGTGGCCCCCATCCTCCTGCCTGTCTTCCCTCCCCCCTCTGCTCCCCCCCCCCCCCCTGTTTCTCTCAGAGCCACTGTCAAGTAACTTGATCACCTGCCAGCCTGTATTGATTTTTGCTTCCCAATCTCCAAGCTGGATGGAAGGAAAAGATTAAAAACAGTTTGTCAGTTTGAAGTTGAATAAGAATTCAGCACAAGGGACATCACAGCAGCTTGGGGCTGTAGAAGGGGTTGAGGCCAAAGATGGTGCTGGGGAGGGCATGACCCTTTTGCACCCTGAGCTCTGAAGATGCCCTTGTGGAGATCAAATCCAGCACACCTAATGCGTCTTGATGACTCCTGGCTGCTGATAGAGGTCTGCCTTCATCCCTTGCCCTCTGGGTTGGGGCATCCCACATGTGTTACTTTGGGAGTCCTGGTGTCCTGACACCCCCACACCACATCTTGGCCACTTATCGCTCCTCATCTCCCTGCTGCTCCACTGGCAGTGCCCAGCGCCAGTGCTCCTACCCCTACGTGTCCCTGCTGCTGGTGCCATTAGTATTCATGTGGTGGGTCTCCTGCTGTCCTTGTCAAGACTGAGTGGGCAGACTAAGGAAATTTGCCCTTCAAAAAATGAGAATCATTTGAGTCAGGGAAGCTCTTCCCTCGTGCGTGTGGTTTCCTTGCCAGCTCGAGGGATGACGAATGGTCCACAGCCATCCCTATGCAGCAAAAGAGGGCTGTTAGGTTGAGATTTGACAGGTTGCACTGGATACAAGCAAAGGTTGTGTGTGGCCTGGGAGCAGAGCCTTGGGCTGTGTGGAATTTTGGCTGTGCAAAGGGGATGGTGCGTGCTTGCCCAGGGCGTGGTACTCCATAGAGTGATGGAGAATGATCAGAGGCAAGAGGGATCCTCACAGGCTGGGGTGCATCACTTGTCAAATACTCCATCAGAGCTGCTTAGCCCATGGAGTGGGACGGAGGGATGACAGCCAAGGCTGGAGGTACAGTCCTTGACTGGTGTCTACAGCCAGAAGCCTGTGCTGCCACCATGGATGAGTTTCTTGTCCCATCATTGCTTTTCCCTCTCTTCCTCCATGATTCTGTAAGGAAGGACAAGAGGCTCAGGACTCTCCTTCCTTGCTGCTATCATCTCTGGCCAGTATCCAGTAAGGATCTGCTGAGATATGTTTGCCTATATAAAAAAGTGGGGTGAATTTACTTCCATTTATACCTGCAGGTGTATCTCCTTATCTAAATAATAGATGGTAATGTCCTTAGCCAGGGTAAGTTGGCAGAGTTCCTCCAGGGTCATCAGAGCTCCACTGGCTGACATCCAGAGGGGATGACCTGGTCCTTCCAAGAAATAGTAGCACAGTATCTGTGTAGGGTGAGGGTGGAAAGGAAGGTGGCCCTGTTCATGGAAGGCTTGGGAGATCTGTATTGTAGCTTCTGCCTCTGTCCTGGGAGATGTGGGACAAGTTATCTCATCTACAGATGGGATCCACACCTGCTGATAGGGGACCACCATTCCTCAGTCAATGAGGACAGACTGGCACCTCCTGAGGGCTATTCTGCCTGTCTTGGGTGGTGTGGGAGACAGCTAGCTCCTGAAAGCACCACTTGGTCTTTTAATACTCTATTTTGCTCACTGAGTAAATCAAACTGCTCTTTGGGGAGCAGGGAATGGTGGTGCTGGAGACAAGCCTTTCCCCTGTTTCCATCTCTTCTCTTCAGTCCCTCAGTCCAGCACCCACCTTCTCTGCAATGTGATAGGTACCTGAAGATCTTTCCTCCCATACCTTCCCAAAGCTGACAGCTCCATTGAGAGTGGTGCCCACTGCAGGAGCAGGGTTGAGCACAGACAGAGAAGTGCTGCCTCATCTGCAGGATGTGCATCTCAAGCCTTCTGGAGGGAAATGATTGTTCTCATTCGCTGCTGAACAAACGAGATGAGAAAGGTGTCAGCTGAGGCTGGTGAATGGGCAGATCTGGCTGCAGACTCCCAGAGCACAACGGCTCCAAAGCTCTTGTGTTCCCTCTGCCCACCAGTGCCCAGCAATAGCACAGGAAAGCTGTTCCTGCCATGTGGCTCCAAGCTGATCTCAGCAGCACACAGAGCTCGGGGAAACCTGTACTGTCTCTGCTGCTGCTGCAATGCCAGAGGAGCTGATTTACCTTTTGAGCACCCAAACCTCTACCTTGCCTGGCTCCGCATTTCCCAGTGAGGGGCTGGTATGCAGGAGCTGCGGTGAGTGTTCTCTCCTGAGATGCCCATGGAAGCTGCATGTGCGGCTGCTGGGGCCCCAGGTGAGCACGTCAAATAATGTGCACTGACAGATCAAGAGATCCCACAGCCGGGGAACTGCAGGGCATCCTTGGGTAGCTAACAGTGCTGGCAAGAGGCAGGTGGACTTGATGCTGGCCATGGCCATCCATCACCCTTTCTGCATGCAGGTGCCAGGGTGGGCTGGTTGCTGGCCAGAGATGGCCAGGTGACACCAGCTGAGCTTGGGATGAGCCAGGGAAGCAGGGCAGTGGGGTGAGATGCTGCTCGGCCCTGTGCCTGCATCCTCACTGCAGCCCCAATGTCTGTGAGAGGAAGGTACCATGATGCAGCATTGCATCAGGGAGGTCAGCTCGTCCTCCCTCTGCTGTCAGGAGCCAGCAGGTGAAGGTGGACCCCAAAAAGCCATAACTGGTTCTCAGTGCGTGAATCCCATGCGTCCTCTTCTTGCAGGGGTGAGAGCAAGGTGCACTGTGGGGGTGGTGAGCAGGAGCCGCCAGAACAAGTGAAGCACAAGAGGCTCAGAGGGAAAGGTCATGGAGAGTTTTAAGTAGAAATGTCACTGCTGTTCTGTCAAAAGGATAACAGAGCCAGGGCGCATGCGGTGAAGTGGCTGCTGCTATGGCAGGGAGAGCAGGCTCACCGAGCTGCAACTCTATTCCCCCCCGCTTTGCCAGCCTTAGGGAGGGGCCTCAGTTGAGGTTGGTTCCCTTCAGCCTTGCACTCCGTTTTCCTCCCTCTCCTTCCCTCTTTTTCCCAGTGCTGCTTTGTGCTGTCTTCACAGCTTGGCTCATTCTGGAGCTGTCAGATCAGAGTCCCAAGGAGACTGGCAGCTCCTGGGGAGAGAAGAGAGCAAAGGGGAAATCTCACATTTGCCAATGCCAGCTAGACCATGGTGAGCTAGGAAAGAGGGGCTTTTCCCCTTACGAAGCATGGTCAAGTGATCCATCTCCCCTTGCTGCCATGCTGTGGCCTTGCTGGTGTTGCTCCTCAGCTCGCTGGCCAGTTTGCCACCTCCTCTTGCTACAAATGTTCCTCGCCAGCCCCAGGGCCTCACTGTCATAAGCAGGGAAGGAGAGTGGAGCTGCAGGCTCTGGTGTGTGGGTACCTGGAGGACTGGGAGGAGGGGCTGGTGAAGCTCGTTCATCCCCTCACCTTTACAAAAGTGTGGGAATGGGCATCACAGGTGCCAGAGCAAGCTGCTGCTTGCCCCCTTGCTCTGCAGACTAGGGTCTTCTGTGTGAGAAGATGCTAACATCCCACTGCTCAACTACAAGGAGAGGATGGGGCTGTGAAGCTGCTGTGTGGCCAGAACCAGGTCTGCCTTTGATTTTTTTTTTTTTCCCCTTTCCCCCCCCCCCCCAAGCTTTAATTACCAAATTTCCATATCACCAATTCCCTGCGAGTCAGCACTTGACAGAGAAGGCAGTGGCTACTGTCCTTGCTGCTGCCATCAGAGAGCACCCGCTCCATCCAGGGGACAGCTCTCAAAACGTTATTTTTATCTCTGTCTCATAAAGCCTGTTCTGTATAAATATATTTTAATTAATTAATAAATGGGATGTAATGAATTCTGGCAGGGTGACATTTGAGCATAAAGCAAGGCTCAAACAGATCCTGACATGTGTTAGCTGGGAAAACACAACACAGCCGCATGTGCACCACACTCACAGACTTACATACAGCTCCATTTCCTCACTGGTCAGGGCTATTATGCAACGTAGAGGGAGATGGGTTGTGAGGGTTGCTTTTGGGAGACAGAGGTGAGAGCTGCAAGCAGCAGTTCTGCTGAAGAACCACGTAGGCAGTCCCCTGGGCTGCCTCCATCCTGAGGTGGAGAGGAGGAGGGAATAGATTGTCTCTTCTCCTGGAGACTGATGAGGTGTCTCCAAAGAATGGGGCTTGCTAGAAATGCCTTCTCTCCTCCAGCCTGTGCTATCGGCTCCAGAGGGCTCTTCTGCAGGTTCCAGCAGGGTGGATGAGAATTTCTGGCAATATCTGGGATATGAGTCAATAGACACAAGGAGGAGGCTCTTCACTGTGAGAGTGGTGAAATACTGGAACAGGTTGCCCAGAGATGTGGTGAAGGCCCCTTCCCTGGAGACATTCAGGGTCAGACTTGATGGGGGCCTGAGCAACCTGATCTGGTTCAAGATGTCACTGTTCATTGCAAGGAGGTTGGACAAGATGACCTTCAAGGAGCTCTCCCAACCTGATGCATTCTGTGATTCTATGAGTCTGTCTTGTGGTCAGCCTCTAACCCAAACAAGAAAGGTTGTCCTTGCAGTGCCACATTTACCTGGGTAGGTGATGATGCTGTGGTGCACTGCATGTTTTTTACCTCTTTCCCTGAAACAATATTTGCAAAACGGTACAAGTTAAAAGGGCAGGGCTGTGCTGGGCTTCCCTGACCTTCCTTTGGATCTGAGGGGTAGAGGACTGGTGGTCCTCTTGTGGACCAGGGATTGAAGGCTTCAAGGAGAAAGCATGATCCTGTGACTGGTCAGGGTGGTGTTCCTGATCTAACTTGGGTCTGGTGGCACTTGATGAGGAGAACGATTCTGTGCTGGCAGGCAGGGGTGCAAGAGCTGGCACTTGCTGGGGCATACTGCAGTAGTGAAAACTTCACCTATTTCCTTCTAGTACTCCTGTGCATCTGAATGTCACCCTTCGTGCACAAAGCCAGTATGTTCTTACATAGCTGGGATCCAGGTTTTGGTCTGGAAGTTGACTCTGCTCCTTAAAGCTTGTCATAACTTGCATGTTAGGGTCTCAGTACAGCCCACTGGAGGGTTAGTAGGGTCTAATGGTGAATTGTGTTCAGTCTTGGATCTTAAAAATCTTCTCCCTTCTTAAGTTTGAGGATGTGAATTTATGGCTGTGTTCTGATGGGCCTCAAAGAAGAACTAGTCAGAAAATTGTTAGTACCAACCCTGTGTGCTCTAGATGAAAAGACTGCACCTACCTACATCACAGCCTGTGTGTACGAAGGTAAATGCAGTATGGAGGCCTTCAGCAGCATGGAAGTGCTGCCTACAGACCCGTAAGTCTAATGGAACATTCCTTTGCTCTGCAAAAGGCTGCTTCTGCAAGCCCTTGGCAGACCTCCTCCTTTGTGCAGCTGCCCTTGGTTATTGCCTGTGACGGTGCCCACTGGCTTCTTCCTCTGTCTGAGCCCCTGGCTCTCAGAGGACCCAGTGGGCTCTGCTCCACTTTCTGCCTTAGGTTTTTCAGTGACAGCTTGACTTTACTCCATGATGTGTTACCCCAGCATCATGCCTGCATCCTGATCCGCCTTTGGGGAATTTTGGGAGATGAAAGGGCATGGCCAGGACACTTTGACCTATTATAGTTGCATATGTACATGTATTTGATCAAACAAGGAGGGAGTGCTGTTTGGTGTTCAGCTTTAGCCATGAGCTTTGGCTGCTGGAAAGATCACGTGGAAGTGGATTTGAGGCTGGTCAACATGTGGGAAGGGGTGAGTGAGCGGATTGGGGGATTTTAGTGGTTTTCCTCTGTGGAATGGGTCAATACTCCTCCCCTCTCCCTTGAGTAGCTAATAATATAGTGGTTGGCTCTTCTTCACCCAGCAGGGTTATTGTCATCCTTGCTAAAGTTTGACATTTTACACTTTAACTAAGCACAGCCTTAGGCAAGAAGCTGCTAAGAGACAGATTTCCTTATTAAAAGAAGATGTCACCAAAAGAGCAAGTCAACAAATATGCCATTGCCCAGAAACAGCCATGTGGCTGGGAGAGCTGAGGAGGGCGGCGAGTGGAGCCGACATGGGTGATGTGAGACAGCCTGAGCCATCTAGGGACACAAGGTGCCTTCATCCACTGCTTTCATATGCCCCATACCTACAGCACCTACCACAAAGAGGCTCTGGGGACTTTGTGTAATGCAAACCATCCCCACGAGCATCTGTTAGCTACAGGGCATTCGTCTGGATGTCTGTGTGGAGGATTTCTGAGCCTGAAAACATTTTTTTTTCAAGGATTTTTCTCAATATTGCAATCGAAAATGCCAGACACACAGAGAAAGCTGCAGGCAGCTGCTCGTTTTGGGGGTTTTTTTTGGTGGTTTTTTTTTTTTTTTTAATATATATAATCCAGGCCTGCCTGGTAAGGTGCCTCTTCCCCATGCTGCTGACAATGGGGATTTTTCTTGCTCCCCTTTATGGAGTTTAAGTATAATACACTTAATAGCAGTTAGTGATGTCAGTGCTCTTTGATATAGCAAATCTCTGGTGTGAGATAATCTTTGTTAATGATCAGCATAAAAGAGATAGAGGTCAGTGTTTTAGCGTGGCTATAAATCCCACGGTTACTGTGATAGAGTTGGAAGGAGGTGATCCCATTAACCTTTCCACTGTATTGATAGGGCGTGAGGCCTGCTGTGGTCAGTCAAGGCGGAGGAGCAGTGTGGCTCGGCCCTGTGGATTTGCTGCCATCCTCCTCCTCTTCCCTGGGGTCGCAAGGCACAGCCAGCACTCAGCATTGTCCGGAGCGGCTGCCCTGTCAAATTACAGAATTGGTAGAGGTCAGAAAGGATCTCTGTAGATTGTCTAGTCCAAAGTTCTGTGATTCAGTGATATTCAAGAGACAGGAGTAATTGGGATGCTCCAGGAAAGAGAAGTAGCCACAGCTGCCTGATGAATTGTGGAAACTTCAGTGCCTTCTGCTCAGAATACAGCTGCAAGAAAGAGCAAGAGAAACCTCAGCTTGGATGGGTGCTGGTGGGGGCTTGAGAAGGTGAAGAAAAAGATCCCTAATTTTCTTGTCTGTCTTCCTGAAACGTGAAAATGTTGGAGCATGGTTTAGCACCAGACTGGTAGAGTTGGATAATGGTTGGACTTGATCTTAAATGATGGTTGGACTCGATGATCTTACTTGGTGCGGTGGTTTAGTTGATTAGATGATGCTGGGTGATAGATTGGACTTGATGATCTCAATGTTCTTTTCCAACCTGATTAATTCTGTGATCTTCTGATATAGCCTAACTTGGGGTGACACCATGTAATGGGAGAGCAGCATTTGCTAGAGCAGGAGGAATGGAATGATGTTGGAGCTTTTACCTCTGCAGATACCATGTTGGAAAGGGCACAGCACTTCTCCCTACAACTCCCTGAAAGGAGGTTGTAGTGAGGTGGGGGTCAGTCTCTTGTCCCTAGTATTGGGTGATAGAACAAGAAGAAATGACCTGAAATTGCTGTTCCAGAGGAGGAGGTTTATGTTGGCTATTAAGAAAAATTTCTTTACTGAAAGAGTGGTTAGGCATTGGAACAGGCTGCCCAGGAAGGTGGTGGAGTCACTGTCCCTGGAGGAGTTCAAGAAATGTGTGGGTATGGCACTTTGGACATGGTTTTATGGCCTTGTGAGTATTGGGTTGACAGTTGGACTCTGATCTTGGAGGTCTTTTCCAACAGGAACAATTCTATGATTCTATATGCTTACAAACTGGGTGCCAGGTCCAGAGGGGTCCCCATTGGTCCCAAAACTTTTAAGATAGCTCTGAACCACAATCTAGGTCAGCAGACCCTGTGAATTTTGGTGGATCTACTCTATCATGTTGCTCTAATTACCTGGAGTGGAGAGGAAACTATCCATAAGATAAAAGAAGTCAATGAAGCATTATGGTTAAGAACCAAATTGCATAAAAGTCGGGGAAAAAAACATTTAAAGCTCCTAAAGGAACATTAAATTGGTGAAGGCTGTACCTGGGTAGCATCAGCCCTGTTTTCCCAGGATGTCAGTGCTGCTTCTTCTGCCTGTGTGATGGACAGTGCCTAGGGTAAACTTTGCTGCTTCCCACAATGATGTATGGCTGGAGTAGTTCTGGGTTTCCTGGGGCTGCCCTTTAGCCTTGCTGCAGAGATGCTGGCTTTTGGGTTACTTGCCAAGCCTCTGATGCACTTTCCTCGTGCATTTCAGAGTGTTTCTGCCCTCAGGGAACAGCCTTCTGAAAAATTTCCAAGGTTGGATCTGAAAGGGCACATCTGTGCCACCTTGAATGTATTTTGGCAGCTGCCATTAAAAGAAAATATTTTGGTGTGGTCAGTATGTCTTCAACATGCTGAACCTGTGTAGCTGAAGGCAGGCAGTGGATGTTACTTTCCCTGCTGTCAGGATATTTTTTACTTCTCAATTCCCATTTTTTGATATATTGGCAGGGTAGCAATATGTGGTGTGGGTGGGTGATGTGTCTCTGAGGGAACCCCACTTCTCCAGAAGACCATCCTTGTTTCCCAGGACTACTGGCAACCTTGGGGCTTGTGGGGGAGGGTTCTGGGGGAGAAAGGAAGAGACCTATAGGTTGGACTTGATGATCTGAGAGGGTCTATTCCAGCCTCAGTAATTCTGTGTGACCTGTGCAAGGATAGAGGGAGGTACTGGCACCCTGTAACTCATGACCAGGAGGGACCTCAACAGGTTCCCTGTAGCACTGCCTTCTTTCAAAGGCTTCTGAACCCATTCAGTCAATCCTCTCTCCTCCTAGTCGCTATTAACAGTGAGGATGTGCCTCACAACATGACTCAGAGACTTGGAGTTTTGCTGCCCTTCAAACCGCACCTTCTCCCCCACGTCCTTGTTTAGTGGCCTTGGTTGTAGGGTAGCACTAATTTGATCAGTGCTAGAAATCAGTGCAGTGCTGGAACCTTTTTCCCTGTCTTTCAGCTGAATGGATAGAGAGGGCAGAAATAAAGGCTCCCTCGGGTTCTGGTTCATATGTCACCATGAAGTGCATTAATGAATCACTGGTCCCAGAGCACATTTGTGGCTTGTTACTAGCAGATAATCCTGCACTGTGACCCAATTGCTACTTGGCTGCCCAAGAGGAGATCTTTCTCCAAGGCCCTGAGGAGAAAAGATGGGCTGGACTAGAGGTCGCCTTCAGCTTCGGAGCCGAAGCTGATGCATTCATTAGGAAGGTTTTTCCTGACTAGTGCTTGGGTTTGATTTTTTTTTTTGCTTTATTTTGCCTTTTGCTTTATTTTTTTCTCTTAATGGAGAAAGCTTGGAAAAATAGCCCCAGAAATCTTGCTCCCACATATTCCTGCCACCTGTTGGTGTCTCCTGCATTGCTGGATGTCTCATGTTTTTGATCATCTATAGAAAGGATTCTTAAAGTTGCCACTTGCTTCAGCCCTCCACAGTGTGGAGAGATGGGGCTGGAACAGAGAGGAGGACCATGGGCACAGCAGGGGGTAAGGGCTCCTGTAGCAGGAGAGGTGGTGCTAGTGCTAAGGCAAGGAGACCTCAGGACATGTGAACTCCAGAGGTGCTGAGGGGCCATCAGCAACTGCAGCACAGCTGTACCCACCTCACTCAAGCTCTCCCTAGGCTATTTTGCTAGGGAAAGAGCTGCCACCATCATGCCACAAGGCCAGTGGCACATACTCAAACAACTGCGCTCTGGTTCCAGCAAGCTGGCAGATAACTCGGGGCAAGTGTGAGTGATGTTCTTCGAGTGATGTTCTTCCTCACCGTCCTCTGAGAAACAGCCAGGCACATTCTCTAGAAAAGGGAGACAGTGTTTTCAGCTGAGGCATTTCTGATCCTGTAATTAGATGTTTTTATCTGGCTTCTTTTATTTTTCTGGGCAGGATGATGTTGTCTTTTTAGCAGGGCCTGTTGTGACAGGATGCAGGGTGATGATTTTAAACTAAGACACAGTAGATTTAGACTAAATATAAAAGGTATATATATATTTTTTTTTTTACACTGAGGGTGGTGAAACGTTGGAAAAGGTTGCCCTAAGAAGTGGCAGAAGTGTCCCATCCCTGGAAAGATTCAAGGTGAATTTGGATGGGGCTATGAGCAACCTGATCTAGTTGAAGATATCCCTGCTCACTGCAGTGAGTTGGATTAGATGACCTTTAAAGGTCCCTTCCAACCTAAAGCATTTTATGATCTCCAAGCATTGCAGGAGAACTGGATGTGTTTCCTAGACCTCAGGCTTTTTCTCTGACCTTGAGCAAGGTCACTTCAGCTCCTCTCGCCTCAGTGCCCTGCTTGAGAAAAGGGAATGTGCATGCTTTATTTCATCCACTCTTCATCCCACCTGACTGACCTATGGGCTCCCCAGGGCTGGCCATGAACTATCTGATGCACTTGCACTCTGGTGGCCTTGGCACAAGGCAAGCTTCTCCAGCCCTGTGACCTTACTCCAGCTGCAGCCATCAGCAGGAGCAGGGCACATAAGTTCTTCTCCTGCCTTCAGGCAGGTGGCTTGTCCAAGGAGACTCTGCTAAAACCAGAGGAGCTCTGAGGAGATAAAGGTGTGTGGGTCAAGATTCGCTAGCTGGCAGATAAGTTAATATTTTCTTTTATAAGAAGCATCTTTATGAGCTTTTCTTGGTGCATAACAGCTCAGTGGAAGTGGCCATGCAGGTCAGGGAAGTCATGAGGAGTCAACAAATACGAGTGCCCCCTTGTTTATTGGGAAGTTTCTCTCTGCATTCTGTTTTCACTGAAGAGGGTTTCAGTAGGCTCACAAGACTGGTATAAAGGGGAAGCAGGGGCAGTGCTTTTAGCAACCCCAGAGCTCATTTTTTCATCTTTTTTTTTGGGTTTTTTTTGTGTTTTTTTTTTTTTTTGTTTTTTTGTGGTTATTTTGCTGTTAGATTTTTTTAATTTTTTTTTTTTTTTTTATTTGTTTGGTGATTTTTTCCCCCTGCTGTTCTCAGGGGGGCTGCCAAGCACACTGAGGGAGAAGCCTGTATTCAAGTCAGATTTTTTTTTTATTTCCTGCATTTGAGCAGGCCAGAATTTATATTGCTCAGGTCTCCTGAAATTAGTCCGAGAGGATTTCATTTTACAGGCCTGCTTGACTGGGATCCTTTTGGCACGATGGGCTCAGCTTTGTATACAACTGAGATTCATATTTTATGTGTGTATAAAAATCCAAGCCATGAATCTAGCGGCTTAAAACTTCACCTTCATTCTTTACAGCTCAATTCAGAGCACTCTACCCATTTCCAGCCGCTTGGTCTTGCAGGCAGCTGAGCTAAAGGAAAGTGGTAGGAGATGGGGAGATGGCTCCAAAGGGTTGCTTTGCTCCTGTTGGTCAGCAAAGGTTGCTTGAGAGATCCCTGAAAGCCTATGGCTAGAGCAGATCTTTGAGTCATAATGATGCCTTTCATCCACTGGGAGTCCAGTTCCAAATCTGAAGTGAGAGCTGGAAGATATTCTTGGGAATTAGAGTTATGGCAGCAAGCTAAGACTCTGGGCAGCTGGACTCCATCTGTATCTTTATCCATTAGGAAATGCATGGAGAACATCTTGAGATGTAGCTTTTTGCTGGTGCTTGTAGCAAATATCTATGATTAGCCATGACCCATCAAAGCTTGATGTAGATGGTGCAGCAGTGTCAGTATTGGTCTTCAGAGTCCAAGTGGCAAATTCAGATCTGGGTCAACAGGCCAGCTTGAGTCTCTAGTTGGGAACAGAGAGATTCTCTGCTGCCCAGGGCCACAAAGGGCCGGAAAAATGAAGGTGCAGAGTGTATGGATGGTGGGAAATGCCAGGCTGAGATACTTGGGTGGTCCTGCACGAACTTAGCCTAGATGCTGCAGGGCTAGTCCCAGCACGGCTGGTTGTTTTGGGCTCAAGGCCAGCTCCACAGTTAGGCTGTGCCCAGCTGACTCCCCTCCCACAGCACACAACCCTGGGGAAGCTGTGCCAGAGCTAACACAGCAGCTGGGATCTTGCCAGCTGCATCTGGTACTGCATGGGTGGCCTTGGTCCCTGTTTTCCTGCACTCTTGATTCTTGGATTCTGTGGAGGGTGTCTCTATCTTCCCTGTGTGACTACAGTGGTGTGACTGGATGAGGCTGGCAGTGGTGGCTCACCTTTGGAACAATGTGGCATGGGGAAGGAACTGGATGCGGAACACCAATGGGCTTACTGTAGGGACACCAAAATTGCTCCTGTGTGCAGAAAGCAGGGATCATAGAATGATTTGGGTTGGAAGGGACATTTAAAGACCATCTAGTTCAACGCCCCTGCAAAAACCAGGGACATCTTCAACTAGATCAGGGAGCCCTGTCCAACCTGCCCTGAAATATTTTCAGGGATAGGATCCTTCAAGGTCTTCTGTGACACTGATGTTCCAAGGCAGCCTCTCTCTGTATTAGATAATAGGGTGCCATGGGACACTACAGTTCTTGTTGTCAGGATAAGCAGAGAAGTGTCTTTATCACTCATGGTTTTTAGAGGTTTTCCTCTTGGCTGTGACTTCCAGCAGGGTTCAGCAGAATGAAATTTTAGAGAAGACAGAATTTGAAGTAGACAGAATTTAAGAATATGGATGTCCAAATGCTGGGTTTTACTTCAGGCTTCTTGGCAATACCTGGTCTGCATTTGTTTGGCAAGCATGTCTGTGATGCTGCACTGCCTTCCAGAGTTAGTGTGGTTTGGCTTGGTAGCTGTGAATCCCCCCAGGCTCTCGTCAGCCTCTGCAAATTCATCCTGGTCCCAAGAGAACTGCAAAGGAAAGTGAAACAAGAATGGATGACTTTACCTTGCCACTGTAGGATGGCTATAGCAGAAGTATCACTGCCACATGCTCCACTATGAAGCCAGCCGCATCCTGCTCATCCTGGCAGCCCAGGCAGTGACCTGAGAGCATTTTCCCACCACAAATGAACCATGCTCCTACTCCAGTTATGAATCCGAAGCACATCCACTCCCTTCCAAACCCATGTTTGGCTTTCCAGTGGTTGGGTTTTATTGAGCAGTTCTTTATTGGATTTATCATGCCAGTTGTTAAAGCTTCCAGCTGCTTAAATTTACTTTCTTGTTTTCTCATTTTCTCATCTGTCTTTTCTGTGTTCTTTACAACAAAATCCACACGGCCCTCTATATCATTAACTCCATGGGCAAGTTAATCAAATTTACTGTCAGGCACAGCTATAGCTGTTGGAATGTTTCTAATTTCTGTGGAGGGGGATATTGGGTTCACAAGGAATCAGCCGGTGCCTCTGTTGCTGCTGACTTTCTCTGTAATGTGCCCTGGAGTGGCTGCAAATCCCAAGCCAGCTCAGATGCTCCACTTCCCACTGTGGTCTCTCCTATTTGTGGTCTTTCCTATTTTTGCTCTCTGTGTCACTGCTACCTCAGTCCAAATTTTGGGTTGGGTTTGTGTGATCTTCCATGAGTATCACATCTCAGCTAGGGTGATCCAGAGTACCATCCAAACTAGAGACCAGCTTCTGTGCAGGAGGGCTGTGAACTTTACCTAAGCCAAGACATACTTCACAGATGGAAAGAGGCTCTCCAGCCCTCATCCTAGGCTAGCACTTGCTGTGCTGAAGTTTCATGGGGAGCATCATTGAATAATCTCTATGGTGTCCTTGGGAAGTGGGCCATATCACTACCTTGGGGGCTATGCAGCAGTAAAGATGTTTATGGGCTCTCCAGCTATGTTTATGGGTCACAGTGGGATCTGGAGGCAGAACAGAGGCTTGAGCCGTCACAAGTGCTCAGCTGCAGTGTGACCGTTTGCCGTTTGTCCCCAGCATTCAAAGGCACACTCTGGAGCAAGGACTGGTTTAGATATTGTGGCAGTTGCAGAAAATGAGGAGATCTGCTACTGAGGGGCAGATCAGAGGGACCTCGCAGCACTGCTGCAGACCGCACATCCCCAGGATGGTCACTGGTGTTGTAGGGGAAATGTGTTCCTGTGCCAAGGCAAAGCTGGATGCCGGTTTGGGTAGTGCTGTCCTGCCAATGCAGTACGCAGCTGTGGTAGCTGTGCTGCTGTCTCAAAGATACTTGAGACACTTACAAATGGACCTGGGGCAGCAGGCCAGGAAAAGGTTATAATCAGCCCATGTCTGCCAGCACCTTCCAACTCAGGAGCAGGATAGTGGGACCAAGTGCCATTGGGCAAGAGCTGTATGTTTTAGCTTGGGATGGCTGTGCTGCCAGGTGTTCACAACCCTTGGTGACCTAGAAGGCACCACCCAAGGGCTGACACAGCCCTTGCAGCCCAGAAGGCCAGCTGTATCCTGGGATGCATCAAAAGCGGTGGGATCAACAGGTCAGGGGAGGTGGTTCTGCACCTCTGCTCTGGTGGGATCCCACCTGCAGCACTGTGGCCTGCTCTAGAGTCTTTAGCACATGAAGGATATGAGCCTGGTGGTGTGAGTTGAGAAGAGACCATAAAAATTATCAGAGGACTAGGACACTTACGAAGAAAAGCTGAGAGTTGGAGTTGTTCAGTCTGGAGATGAGAAGGCTCCAGGGAGATGTTACTGTAGCCTTTCAGTACTTAAAGGTGAACATAAAGCTGGTGACAAATATTTTAGCAGGGTCTGTTGTGAAAGGTCAAGAGGTGATGGCTTTGAACTAAAAGAGGGAGCTTCAGACTAGATAGAATGAAGAAAATTTTCACATGAAGGTAGTGAAACACTGTCCCAGCTTTCCTAGGGAGATGGTGGAAGCCCCATCCCTGGAAACATTCCAGGTCAGGTTGGATGGAGCTCTGAGCAACATGCTCTAGTTGAAGATGTCCTTGCTTACTGCAGGGGGTTGGACTAGGTGACCTTTAAAGGTCCCTTCCAACCCAACCCAACCATTCTATGATACTGTGATCCAGCTGCTCTGGGAAGAACCTGTGTCATGGCTCTGCCTCCAGCCCATTTGGGAGCAGTTGTTGGTGACCGGTCCCCATGCCAAGCCCCACATAAGAACCAAAGCCCAGACTGGTGTTCTCTTTAAGTGTATGGGCTGTGGTTCTTTGAGTGGGGTTGGGGCACCTGTGCACATGTGGCGATAAAGCAATGTGCCCACAGCAAGAACAGGAGACCTTGGTGCACCTCATGCATGTGTATGTGTGTTCAAGGTGCAAGACAGCCGGTGTGTGTTGCAGGAGTGACACTCAGGGCTTGCCCTCCAAATCACGGGGGGACAGTGGGGAAGGGAGAAGCACAGGAGGAACAGGAGAGTGGATGAAGGAAAAGGGAGGGAGGGGGAGCACACGAGAGAGGGCAAGGGGAGGAGGGAAGGGAAGAGAAGTAAACAGAGATGGAATTGCAGGTAAAAATAAAGCCGAAGAAGCCCAGGTGGAATTCATGCAAAGTCTCCTCATCAACACTGCGACTCCCTCCTGTCACGGGAACTGTCATCCGGGCTCGGCTCGTAATGAAAGGGAAAATATTTTATTCAGATTTATTAATTTGAAAATGAAGCCCGCCTGTCGAGAGGGGGACAGTTCTTCTCAATCTGTCATCGTTGAACCACACGCTCCTGACACCGGGATTCATTTGTCTTGTCGGCTCTGACAGTCGGATTCTCCCAGAGCTGTTCCTGGTGGATCGCCCTGGGATTTTAAACCGGATGAAACACATTCCGACAAGGAACAGCCTCTTTATTAATGCAAATTACACGAGGAGGAAAGAGCGCGAGGGAGGGAGAGAGGGAGGGAGGTGACGCCAGCAGACGCTCTGGTTCCTCTCCCTGTATCAGTCATTTGTTATTTACATTTATACGTATTTTTCAGGTTTAATAAAAGGAGATGGGGATTTTGGGTGACATTTATGGACGGATTGTTTAAAAAGAGGGAAAAAAGTGGTACTGGCACTACAAATGGATGCAAAAATACATAGGTACACATGCATGTATGTGAGCCCCAGCTCCCAGGGGTAAGCTGCCTTTGGCCAGGGTGGATGCGTGGGGTTTCCCCTGGTGGTTTTGAGCTACAAAGGAGACCTGTGACAGGTGGCCTTGGTCTGGTGAGGCTCCTGAGGTGGCCGATGGCAGGGCTGTGGCATCTTCTGGGATGCCTGTAGGACCCCTCCTTGGTCCCAGGTTGGGGTGACCAGCTGGAAAGGGCTCACTTGAGGTTTTCAAAGTGTGGAGTGCTGCCTATGCTGAGGTGTGCTTGTGGGACAGGGGCTGAAGGCAAGGAAGTCCTCCTTCCTGCACCTTCACAGCTGTGTGGGATGTCTGGAGGTGATCTCAGTGTTGGGACTGTGACTCCTGGGGGTCATGGCTGTCCCTCCAGTCTCTGCTGCTGCTCTTCCACAGGACGGATAACATGCCTTCAATGTCAGCATCTCCAAACCCGCCTACTCCTGCCTTCTTCATATGGGTGGCATCAGGGCTTCCAGGATGAGTTTTCCCTTAGAAGCTATACTTGGGTCTCTAGAGCCCAGCTCTGCTAACGGGGGCTGGCACCAGCTTCCCCCAAGGTCCCCTCAGCTCATCATTGCAGGATAAAACAAATGCCAGAGCCGGGAGCAGGGAGAGCCTGAACGTATGTGTCTAATGATGTCTCTGCAGTCTATAGAATGAATATTTAATAGTGCTTGTCAGCAAGATCTCATAGAGGGATTTCTTCCCAAAAATGCTCATTAGCTTGTGATTTCCATGGCAATCTCTCTATTTTTGGTGGCCTCTTGCTGGTTTGCCACCATTCCCCTGGCTTCATCTTGGCAAAGACCATCATCATTGTCACCACTTTCGGCAGCCTTATTCCTAGTGTGGACAGAGGTGTGAGGCTGTGGATGAGGAAGCTGGAGCTGATGGGTGCCCTCCTCTTCAGAGGCAGGTGAGATCCTCTAGTTTAGAGTCCCAAAGTCTCTAAGGTGACCTTGTGTGTCCTGCAGCCCTGCATGAGTCTGAGACTCTCACCTCAGAATTTCCCCACCCTGTTAAAGCTATATCAGAGAGAGGTTCAGGCTTGACTTGAAGGCTGCAAGTGATGGAGAATCTACCACGTCGTTAGGCAAATTGTTCTGCTGCTTAATTAGCTTCACTTTTAATGTGCTTGGAGCAATGAGAACAGTAATTCACGGTAGGAACAGGGATGTGCACTGAGGGCCTGGAGAAGTGTGGGAGAGAAGGGTGGAAAGACAAAGGACTCAAAATTAGAACAGGGACATTTTTCAGTGGATTTTTAGTCTGTGAGAAGGGCAACAAGAAAAGAGGGGAGGAAAAATGAGAAAAAGGGGAAGAAGAGAAGGAAATGTTTCGAAGGCACCAACGTTATTTTTACATTTGGGTTGAGTTTTGCGACTGCTATTTTTGTGACAGAAAAGTGAAGAGTAGAAATGCCAAAAAGCCATCTGGTAACAGCCTGGAAATGCACTCTTCCACTTATCTTTCTGAAATGGCAAGTTTTAAAATTTAAATCTTGGTCTACAAACTCTTAAAATAAAAAAAAAAAAAAAAAAAGGAGGAGGGTAGAACTTGGTACTTCAACCTTGATGCTAAAAAGCTTCTCTGCATGTTATCTCAGAGTAATTCAGCTCTTTGTGGCTTGCCTACCCCTAGCTTAAAATCAGGCAGGTGTTCACTTGATGTGGTGGATGCAAAAAGGATCTTAGCAACTACAAGCTCCGTTCTCCAGATGGGTTGCTTCTCCACAAGTTGCTCTGAAAGTAAACTCAGTGCTAATCTTCATTAGTGCAGGTTCATTAACACCCAGCACAGAAACGGAGACCTCGCTGTCTAGGGAGGACAGGAGTTTGTTGGAGCTGTACCTCATCCCTGCTGTCTGAGGCCAAGGTCCAGAAACCAGGGAGAATGCATTCCACGAGATGTCCCCAGAGCTGCCCATTTGACAAGAGCAAAGAAAGCTGTGGCT
This sequence comes from Ramphastos sulfuratus, assembly GCA_013399055.1. Classification (NCBI taxonomy): domain Eukaryota; kingdom Metazoa; phylum Chordata; class Aves; order Piciformes; family Ramphastidae; genus Ramphastos; species Ramphastos sulfuratus. The sequence goes on from WBNM01003778.1 coordinate 268,499, forward strand.
GGGGAGATGTTCCTGCACTGTGGTGGATAGAGCTGCCACAAGCCCTGGGCATGCTTGCTCCCAGCTGGCAGAGGTGATAAGAACATGACACTGAGGATAACCTTGGAAGAACCTTGAGAAGCTACTTAGACCCTAGGCCCAAACTCCATCCAGATCTAGACACTGCTTTCAAGGACCTTTCCACCTGGTCTGTGGGGACTATCTGAAAAATCACTTCTGTCCTTGAATTTCTATTACCTTGCAAGCCCCATGGCTAGGGCTCAGCCCTGATGTAATAGGCATCTGCTACTAGTAATGTTCACGCCCCTCCCCAAACCTACATTATAAAATAATGTACCTTGCACCATTTTATCTGTGACATTGCATTAAAAAAAAAAAGGGGGGTGGGTGGGGAAAAATCCATTAAAAGAAATAAAAGCAGGTGCAGCCTGCTGCTGCAAACACTCCTTCACTCTCATTCTCTCCCCTTCATTCTCTCTCTCCTTCACTCTCGGTGTTTGCTAGTTTGTATGATTAATTTTATCAATTTTCCTGACCTGCTTTGCCACTGAAATAAATATGACAGCTGCAGTGCTGCCTCAATTCGTTCTCTTGCCAAGTGAGCTGCTGAGATGTGTTTTCTTGTTGATCGCAGACTTTGGTAAATATCAAGTAAATAGACTGAAGAGGATTCATTTCAGCAGCTTGGATTGTCAGGACTTCAGCCCCAGAGCCCATCCTTCACCAGGGAGACAAAAGGAGAAGGAAAGCTCCTGTCCCTCCCCAAAAAAACAATCAGGAAATTCTTGCAGTGCACCAAGCCACTGCCGGCCCAGCCCACAATTAATGGTGTCAGCAGATGTCTTGGAGAAGAGTCCTAAAGTCTGGGTCCCAAAAAAGTAGCCCCATGGCCAAGCAGCTGTTGTGGTGTGTGTGGGTCAGAGTGGCAGCAGAGGTTGTTGCATTGAGGGCTGGTCGTTTTCTACATCTCAGTGGTGTCAGAGATGATCCAGCAGCAGATTTTTTGCCATCTTGTTATTGTTTTCCGTGTGGAAGAGACATCCTGTCTCTCCTCAGCAGAAGGTGGCCTGATGAGCCAGGGGTTTATGGAGCACTAAAACCATGGGTGATGCTGATGACCCAAGCAGGGTGTATTGATGATAGGGTGACAAGGTGGCATTGCAACCTGTCTTCAAATGAATCAGCTATGGCGAGTACATCAGCAGTGCCATGTCCCCCTGCCCTCCTCATGTTGTCTTCTGCATGGTTTGGTCTTGGTGGTGATGTTCACAATTTGCCTGCCCATTTCCTCTTGCCTTGGCTAGCCTCTGGAAATACTCCTATGACACACTTGTTTGTGGACCTGACACTTGAAAATCATTGCCCAAACACCATATTGTTCAGTCTACCTCTGCCACTGAAATTCAGCCAAGAGTGAGGTGAAGCAGCAGTAAGACAAGGAGCTACAGCTACAAACTGGAACAGAGAAGGTTTCACCTCAACATGGGGAGAAACTTCTTTACAGTGAGGGTGACAGAGCACTGGAACAGGCTGCCCAGGGGGATTGTGACATCTCCTCTGGAGACTTTCAAAACCCACCTGGATGCACTCCTGTGTGAACTACTCTGGGTAATCCTGCCTTGGCAGGGAGGTTGGACTCTATGATCTCTGGAAGTCTGTTCCAACCTGTAAAGTTCTGTGATTCTGATTCTGTAAAGGTGTCTCACCTTGCAAGGAGTGTCTCCAGGAGATGTCAGCTTGACCAGAGTTATGAATGTAGCACCTTGTCCTCCATGCTGGTCCAAGTTTGTGAGTATGGTCAAAGCAAGTCTTCCAGCCTATGCAGATGGTATAGGTTGGCACATACCCTACATGGAGGCACATGGGGCATTTAAGCCCTACACAGAGGATCTGGATCTAGACTGCTGCTGGCCTGGCATGTGGCTTTACAAGAGCAATGCAGACTGCTGCAGGGCTGTACTGGCATAGAGTCTGAAGTCAAGAGCCAGGCTCTCCTGAAGTCTAGAGGACTTTCACTGTTAGTCACATGTATGATGTTTGTTATGCATGTGGTGACTTTAGAACGTTAAGAGGGAAATTCCTGTGCTAGCATCTTCCCCATATGGACCATTTAACTGGTGTGGCAGGAGTGAAAAAGGAAAGGGACTGAAATACCATTGCTCAGCGTTGGCCTTTCAGCCAGCAGTACCTCTAACAGTAGTAGTCCGTGTTCTGAGGACCTTTAGGTACCTTCCAGAGACATTTGGGAATACTCTTGCCTAGCTCAGCGCCACTGCGTCTCCTCTACACAGTGGCTGTGCTTTGTTTGGGGTTGGTGGGACAAAAAAAAAGGTAAGACCAGAGCATTCTACCAGCATATAATGATGAGGATGTGACACAAGTGTACTTTCTGGAGCAGGCATTGGTGGTGATGCGCTCAGGAGCGGTATTACTGGGGCAGCATTCAAGCATGGTGTGCTCTGTCCTCCTACACAAGGGATTTTGGTTTGGATCTCTGGAAGTATTTAAGGCTATGCCTATGGAATTAAATTAATTAAGGAGTACTGAAGAGGTGCAGTGAGCACATTTTATTTGGTAGTATAGAGTTATTTACTAGTGTACCCTAAACATCCAACTGCCCAGAAGACCCATATTGAGGTCTGCTGTGCTGGGAAGATGCTCCCAGTGTTGCTAGTCCAACCTCTGCAAAAGCCTCCAGTGTGTCTACTCTTCCTCAAAAAATCATGAGATTTTAAGCTTAATTCAGAGACACTGGAGAAAAATCCAAGGGTTGTTTTGTGCCTTTGCAGGCTGAAACCTTTGTGTGCAGGCATTTGGCTTTCCCATGCCTTTCTCAGCAGCTTTGAGCTTATGTATAAGTTTTGTTTGTATAAACAAAAGCTTTTTTCCTAATTTCTTGCAGAGTTATGTACTTTTAAAGATTTTGTGAGTAAAAAGCACCGACTTGAAGGTTTTTCAGTCTAATCAAAGCTAAGCATCTGCTAGTGCTTGTGATCTAGTTAACCAGCAAACAGTAATTACCAGCACAGCACCACAGCTGAGGAGCCCTCTGTATGCTGCAGATCTTAGCAAAGCTGTCTTCAGCCAGCACCTACAAACAAGGGGAAAGAGGGAAAAAATAGAAACTTCCAACCTCTAAAACCAAAAAAGAATTTGTAAATGTGACCCAGATAAACATGACACAGGATGGCTTCCTTGAGTCAGCAAAGAGCCTCAAATACCAGCTCATCCTACCCTCTTCTCCACCCTGGTACGTCGGGGAAGCCTGCAAGACCTGGGTGGTTACTGCAGCACCCCTTTGTCTCCCCAAAACTGCTGCAGCCTCCAGTATGGGTGTGTGCTGCAAAGCCAAAACTCAGCATCTTGAAAGCAGGAAGAAGGAGGAGAGGAAGGGACACCATAAAATACCTGTAACTGAATATAAAGCTGAAGATGTAGGGCTCCCCTGCTGCCTCTGCTCCAGTTTCTTGCAGATTGACTGTGCACTCCCAGCTTTACCTTTTGGAATTATTGTATTATTATCATTACTAAGGTGATAATTTTCATTAACGACTTAACTGCCGGGAGCTGCAGCAGTCCAGATTTTCCATCATGAAGAAGGTGTAGCTGGCTGCAGGGTCCCCCCACGGCCATGCAGGGACTCCTCTCTCCTAGCGTTCAAGCTCTGATGGAGCTAAACAGGCCAGGTAGGTACCCCGTGCAGAGGGAGGCCAGCACTCCTTTAAGTCTGCTTAGTTCAGTGATCTGCTAACTCTGCCTTTAGGACAAGCTGACAGCCCTCTGGTTGGGTCAGACTCACTCCACCAACCATGGACAAATCAGAGACTAGGGCAACCAATATTGAAACGTCTACAGATGGCCACAGGCACCTACCAGCAGGTGCACCTGGAAACTGGGAGCTAGTGAAAAGTATATCCCTGTGCCTGCTAGCCTTAGGTAGAGTTACAGATAGATGGTGGTGAGTAAAGTGGTGTCATACTACTGTCACTCCTTGGATGGAGATACTCTTGGACGGAAAGCACAGCCTGTAGGTGTGATGTCCTGTGCAGGGAGTCTATGCTGCTGCTGGCCCCAGGCTGTCTCTAATGAAGCCACTCTGATAAGATGCATTTTTTTGGGGGGAAAGCAGAGGCCATGGGCTCCTACTGGGAGTGGTTGGACTTAGATGGGCTGAGTTGCTGTGAGTTGTGCTGTTGTCATCCTTGGCCATGTATTGAATCTAGTCATCTTTGTGCAATCCAGCAACTGTCTCCAGGGCAGGTCAGCACGGAGATCACACTCATTGAGCCTTTACCAAAGGTCTCCAAACCAATTCCAAATTTCTCCAGGCACCCTGATCTCCAGAGGTCACTTTTGACTATTGATAGAGCTGCCCAGAGGATGATTGTGACACACTGTGGTGCTTGCCAACAAAACTTTGTGTCAGTAGCGTGTGTCCCACTGCCAATCTAAGGGGCCAAGAGGAGCAGGGAGTATGAGTGCCTGGGAGGATCACCAGCCCACCAGGGAGTGAAGGATGGCAGCACTCCCCTCCTTGCCATCAAGATGGTCAAAAGCCCAGCTGTGTTGACTAGGCATATTTTTTACTGATGCAGACCACCTTGGTCCAGCAAAGAGCACATGCATCAGCTGCTTGTCATCAATTCAGATATCCCCCTCCCCTCTTCTCAAGGACTTCTGAGAGCAAAGGCTTGTGGCTACAAAGATTTACACCCCCTTGGCAAGGGTTAACCTCATCTGGCAGCCACTATTGTCTCAGGACAACTTGTCAGTCTGTGAGAACGTGCTGTAATGGATTTGAAGTGGATTGCTCAGCCCACGGAGAGGGTGATGCTGTATTTATTGAATAGACATTAAAAAGAACATTTCTCAATTTCTCAGCACTGAACTTGAGGTCAATGGATCTTTTTGGCACTGACATGCTGAGTCAACTCCTAGCTTAAAGCTTTTAGAAGGACCAGGGTTAGATGAAAGGATTAGACTCCATCTTTAGCGTTTCCCTGGCAAAATTGTTGGGTGCTAAATCATTTATGTTGCTGTGTGGTGCTTTGCTTGGCCTTTCCCTGTTACCTTGGAAAAGAAAAAAAAACAACATTCCTTTTTTTTTCGGATTGAAAAGACACAAGTTGATTATTTCCACTGTGCTGCACTGAGATGAGGTGGATACAAAGTGTGTTGGGCTCCAAACAACACTGAACTGTGGAGGAGAAAGCGTCTCTGCAGAAAGATGGGGTGCCACCCCATGTACCTGATGCTAAAGGGGCACTTGGCTCAGTTTCCTTGTGCACCAGTGAGAAAGCTTTTTAATAACCAGCTAGCAATTGATTGCAGCACTGTGATGGTGGTTGCTGGCTCGGTGGTCTGTCAAGGGCACAACATTCGTGGGAGCCATCTGAGGGGTTTGGAGTTCAAAGTTGTGTTGTGCTCACTGTTATGCTAGGGTGAATCTGGAGCAATTCACTGACTGCAATAGATATTTTCATCAATGCTGACCTCCTTGGTGTCACTCACATTGCTACCATTTCCTGTGGTTTCTGGCAATTTTGTTAAGGTACTTTAGTGTCACACTAAGGGCAGGCAGGTTTGGACAAGCCTGTCTAGCTTGAGAGCAAGCCTTGGAAAAGGCATTTTTGGGAAGGGGATGGAACACAGTGTGGTGAGCGATGAGAAACTGCTGCTCTGTTCCTGTTGTTCATCTGTTGTCAAGCATGCTGGCTGCCTGGCAGAGAAGCACAGCTTCCACATTGATCCCAATGCCTCTTGGGAGGACCATGCGGGTGGACTGGGCAGCATCTGCTCCAGCAGAGGAGGAGGATGGCAGCCTTAGACCCTTAGAGGCCTTTTCCAACTGAAACAGTTCGAAGACCATCCACTCCAACTATTGACCTGACAGTGCCATGTCCAAACATTTCTTGAACACCTCCAGGGACAGTGACTCCACCACCTCCCTGGGCAGCCTGTTCCAGTGCCTGGCCCCTCTTTCTGGAAAGATTTTTTTTTTTCCTAATATCCAATGTAACCCTCCCCTGGCACAATTTCAGGCCATTCCCTCTCATTCTATCACCTGATACTAGGGAGAAGAGACCTACCCCCAACTCACTGCAACCTCCTTTCAGGTTGGAGCCTTAATCCAAAGCACTGCCCTCTGCTGCAGCCATCCTGCTTGCAGCCAGCAAGTTCCACACTGGCATCTCTCCAGTTGTCTGCAGAGTCACATTCTGCAGCCCTTTCTCAGGCCTAATCCCAGTTGCAGCCAGCACCTACATAGGGTTTCAGGGCTCCTGGTAGTGGTGCAACAAATAAAATCCAATCCGCCTGTATCATAAAGTCCAATAAAAATGAAACTGAACATCCACTTTGCAGACAGCAAGTACACTGTAAATTTATGAGATCATATCTCGTGGAGGACAGGGTAGTTAAGGGGGGAAGGAAGGGGCTGGCAAAAATGGGAGAGAGTGGCCAAGGGGTAGTAAATATGTTTTCAATAATGAAGAGGCCCGATTACCCTCTTTGCAATAAAAACGTGCACAAGGCAGAGCTGCTGTAAAAATTACTCCCGAGCAGCCTGGCGTATTTGCACCTTGTCATCTTGTCAGCTCCATGCAAATTTGCACGGTGCCCGCAGCCGGCGTGGGTCGACTCTGCAGCACCGAGCTGCTGAAGACTGGGTGAGGGTCCTCCCTTCCTCCCTCCCTCCTTCCCAAGCCATTTCATTTACAGCCCTCCTCACCCCAGTCCTGTCCACCACCCCCTCCCACCCTGCAAAATGCACTGATTTGCCCGTAACCGTGGCAACCAGCACGGATGCAGGGATGGAGCAGAGGATCGCCAGGGTGCCACACGTCCTGGGTTTCTCCCCAACTGCAAGAGGGTGGTGGGAAGTACAAGGGGGTTTGGGATGTGGCACAGATTTGTCTAGCCCAGCCTCATTCCTAGCTGCATTTCCAGGTGGCATTTCTCTTTTTTGAGGTGCCTTACATATCCTTTCCGTGACTGATGGTACCACATTGCTGTCTAGAGCACACTCGGTGTGATTTGGCTTCATGTATTTAAAGAAAAAAAAAAAGCAGCACCAACCAGAGCAAAGGCTGAGGTCTCGTGTCTTTCAAGGTGCTCTCTCAAGAGGTATGGGTGAGGTGATGTAAACAGCAGAGGAGCAGCTTCCAGTTGCATGAAAATCAGCCTGAGCTGTCCTCAAATAAACCACTGCTGGGCCCAGAAGAAAGCAATTACACAGGGGCTTAACAGAGCTGATTTAACAAAACTGCAGTAATTAAACCTCACACACTTGAGGCTGGGAATTCAGCTCTGACTGCTACCAGGATCCTATCTTGGAAGGTGAATCTTTTTGGTATGAGCAGCTGGGTGGATTTAAACTGGGGTAATTCTCTCTCCTCTCTTCCCTGCCTCTTGGCTTAGAAACATAGTATACAGTCATAGAAAGGGACATTTAAAGGTCACATTGTCAAATACCCCTGCAGTAAGCAAGGACATCCCCAAGTAGATCAGGTTGCTCAGACCCCTATCTAACCTGATCTTAAATGTCTTCAGTGATGGAGCCTCCACCATGTTCCTGGGCGACCTGTTCCAGCATTCCACAACCCTCATAGTAAGGAACTTCTTCCCAATGTCCAGTCTAAATCTACCCTTCTCTAGTTTAAAACCACTGCCCCTAGCCCTGTTGGTATATGCCTTTGTGAACAGTTATTAGATGTTGCTCTTGTGAGTGCCAGTGGGATTAGCAAGGATTTCTCTTGCAAAGCTAACACAGAGCAGAGTGAAGCTCCCAGATCTGTTGCTCTGCACCAAGATGTACAGCCCAGAGCTGTGTAACTGGAGAACCTGGCAGAGGCTTGAGTATTGAAGACAATTTACTAACTTGATCTGGCAGCCTCAGTGTACAAAATACTGTCCTCCGCGGTTCACAACCCCAATTCGAAGCCTGCTAAAGCTAATGGGAGCCTTTCTTTGGCCTTCAATGAGCTTTGAATTGTGCTGGTGAGGTGGAGGGGAAGCATCGAGTGTCAGGGCCTTATTAAGGATGGATCCAGCTGGGAATGGGCGCTCCCCTGCGGAGGCAGCCTGGCAGCCTGCTGTGGTTCATGAGCCCTGACCCACTGCTGGAAGCACCATCCGCTAGTCCTCAGCGTGCCAGCCTTCACTGCCTGAGTCACAGGCTTTAGGGATGGAAGAAAGGAGTTGTGGTTGTGTAGCTTGACCTCTTCCATTCAAAACAAGATCAAAGGAGGGCTAAGAAAAAATAGGGGATGCTGTTGTTCCCTTTAGCTGAGTGTAAGATGAATGGGAGAGGAGCTGGGGGCTTTGGCTTGCAACAAAGCCACACAATTCAATTAGCAAGAGAAGTCAGATTCTGGAATTGCAACACCAAAGGGATATGGCTGGAGCAGGGAAGGCAGGCAGGGACATCAGAGACAAGGTCTCTTTCCCATCTCATGGCTGTTTGTGTGGGAGATCAGCAAATGAGGAGGATTAGACTTGCTGGAGGTCTCCAGCTGGTGTTAAAAGGGAAAACACTATGACAATTACCACAGGGGTGGGTCTCCAGCACACCAGGTAAAAGAGGCTTTAGCGTGTATCTGGCAGCATCATTTAGTTAATGTGGGGATATGTGTTCCTGGGGAAAGAGGATGTAGAGGACTCAGTGAGTGGCCATCACCAAGGGTGAAAGAACGGAGAAGAGCCTGTTTCTGATGGTAACTCCTACAGGAGAAGCCAGAGAGGAATGTGAAAGGTGACCTCTTAGAGTTGCTGGGAAATGACTGAACTGATGCTGAGGAGCAGGAGGGAGGAAGAAGAGTGCTGGATCTATGTACAGATCTGAGGACTCCAGTGCCGGCCCATCATGTACAGGTAAGGGATCTGATCTTGAAGGGGAAGAAGTTAATTGTAGTCCATCACAATTTCTTGTGGGCACAGCTCAGACTATGATGTTGCAGGAGGAAGGAAATGAAGGGAAAGAGTTTGGATCTGAGAAAGAAACCTGGGGGAAATGAAAAGTAGGTCAGGCCATGAAGATCAAGTACAGAAGTGCAGCATTCACTCGCAGAGACAAGATCAGATAAGCCAAGGCACATGGTGAGATGCAATTAGCAGGGGACATCAAGTGTAACGAGAGATCATTCTAGCAGTACATCAGCAGTTGCAGGCAGACCACGGAGGTGTTGGTTTGGTACTCAGGAACAGGGAAAGAGCTCAGCAGATGATTCCAAAGTACTGGCATCACATTTGTTTCCCCTAAGAAGGTCGTCTGTGATTCTAGTCAAGTGCTAGGGGAAAAGGCAGCTGTCCTTAACAAGGGACAAAAGGAGGAATGGGAGATTATGCAGCTTTTACTCTAACTGCAGATCCCAGTAAAGGACTGGGACCTGTAGTCAAGCTTGTGAAAACTCAAGAGAAGGGCATGAGACCAGGTAAAAGAGATGGCTTCAAAGGAAATTGTATCAGCCCAGTAGAATTTCCTGTGAAGGGAAGGTGAACAGCAGAAGTCGAGCACCCTGGGTGTACCAGATGTGGTTGACAGGGTGGTCTCAGAAGTGAGGGAGAATCATGGTGCTCAAGGATATGGTGTAGTAGTGGCCCTGGTAGAGTAAGATAATGGTTGGGCTTCATGATCTTAAAGGTCTTTTGTGAACATAGCGATTCTATGAAATGCTAGAGGCTACCAAAGTGGCCGGAAATTCAGACTCTGAGAGGACCTACCAGAGGTTCAGTGTAGCACTGAGCTGTTGAGTACATGTGCACAGGGCAGCTCCCAGCGATGCTTTATGTTTTCCTTAGTAACCTGTGATGATGGAATGGGGCTACAGTTCCCAGCTGACACCAGGCCAGTTGGGAAGGCCAATGTGTGGGAACAAGACTAGCAGGCAAAATGACTCGAACTGGAGACAGGGTCTGAGGAAAAAAAGGTATGACTTGAGCAAATGCTGGTTTAGGCTTTTAGAAGTAACTTTAGTGGGTGGTTTGGTCTGGCAAGTGTAGATGAATAGGTATTGCTTCCATCTAGGTAAGCAGGATGAGAGAGTGGACTAAAATAAATAAAGGCCTCTGAGAAGGAGGCTGCCTGAGAGCAAGAGAGGATGCTGTATGGAGAGAAGAGCAAACGAGAATGGACACAGTCAGTTAGGAAATAGGACAAAGAAGGTGACTCAGGTATCCCATCTGATCTCACCTCCTTTGGGAAGGACTGAGGGGAAAAGCAACATTGCAGTTCAAACAAAGAAACTTTTTTAAGGTTTTGGACTCCTGAGCTGTGAAAACTCACTGCAAGGTCATACCAAAGTACAGCAGGTTGTGACTCACCCTCCGTTTGCCACGCATGGGGAAGGGAGAGCTCTGATGATTACGCAAGCAAATATCGTCCATGGTGAAGGGATCGAGTTCTCCCTCTTTCACACCACGACCTTGTCAAGGGTAGGTCCATCCATATTGATGGAGATACTGTAGCATAAATCCAGAGCTAGTAAAAGGAGCAAATGTCCCACTGCAGAGATACTGACAGCCAGGACCGAGAAACATTGGAGATGTGTCTCAAGTTGCCATGTTATAAGAAAACTATGCTTCATAAATGCTGCACCATCCTCTGAAGCTTTGTGGAGATTTTATAATGGCAAAATATCCCTGAGCAGGTGCTGGTGTCTGTGTGCTGCTACTGTCTCAGCTGAGAACAGGCTGGAAAATCGTTCCATGAAAATAGCTGTTTGTTGCCATATCAAGGCTGGCAAACCTTTGGAGAGGTACTTCTGGCAGGCTGACATTAGAAGAGAATACACACCTGGCCTTTCTGAAGTTGAAGCACACTGAGGTGAGCAAGGATATCTGTGCCAAATTTATTCCTGTGAATGGAGGGGGTGTTCCAGGTTCAGTCAGTAAATGGCTAGTTTATCTGCTGCCACCCCGCCTGTTTTCCACGGCAGGTGCAGGAGGGTCACAGGTTTTTCTGCAGTGTGGGCTTAAGGGGGGTTTTATTTGCCTCTGCCTTATTCACATGAACACAAAGGCATTTTGGAGGGAGAGAAATGAAAGAGGTACCTTCAGAAGAAGAAGGTGGCAACAGGTTACCAAGATGCAAGAAACCATGCTAGACCATGCCAGCATTTGGGTTGTGTCCTTGCTGGGACACAGGTCTCCTGTGCAGCTTTGGCCTGATCCCTTAGTGTTTTCCAGCCCCCTTGCCCAGGTAGACAACGACTTCTGTAGGTAGGAAAGGACCTGGTGTGAAGACCACCCCTTTCCCATGGTTCACCTAAATCATAGAGCTCTCAGCTAGTTCTGGGGCCGAATGGAGGCAGCCCCAAATCCCCATGTTATGGGGGAGCCTGGAGATGCATCACCAGGATGCAATTCTGCCTGTTGCAGAGAGAATATTTGATTTCAAAGCCTGGCAGATCAAGTGCAGCTGGGAGGTGGAGATCTGTCTTATCTCTTGCCTTGTCCAGAAGTTTGAACAGCGGAACGAATGATCTGGTCATGTTTTTATTGTGCTTCTCCCCCTCCCTTCTATCAAGGAACCATAAACCAGAGATAATCTACAGTTCTCCCTGTCTAATTGTGCTGCCCAGCCACCTGAACGCCATCGCCTCGTGGAGCAAATGCCCTCCATCTTCTCGGCTCTCCCCAAGCCACTCGGGGAAGCGCGTGTGTGCCGGCTGCCTTCGCAGCTGGCTGCTGAGTCCTGAGACTGGAGTTTTCCCTGAGGTAATAATTTACTGGGATGCTAATTGGGCCGTCCACAGAGTGAATTAAAAGGATGTTCCTCCACCAGCTCAGGAGCTGTGGGAATCCTGTGGCCATGCCCAAAGGGTAGGGGGGGTCCGATAGAGAAGTAACTGGAGCCTGGGAGCCTGTTTGCAAGGAAATTAAACTAAAAGCATGTAGAAAAATAGCCGTTGGGCTTCACATTTCAAACCCAGAGTGGTATCCAGTAGGTCTGAAAAGCTGTTTAACACGTGAGTGCTGGCAGAATGCAGAACCTTAGTTTTGCCACAATATTAGCTATTTCCTCTCTTCATTACAATAAAATTAAACGTAAAAAAATGACCATTTGCAAATTGCTTGATTCAATATAACTAAAACCCGATTGCAAGCACCCGGTGCTGGGCAAAGCATTTCTCTCACAGTTCTTCCCCACCCACCTCTCCCCCCTTACTTGCAAAAGATCCATTTCCAGTAGGTTTAACCCAGAGCTGCGTGTTTTGCTGTGAGGGGCAGGGAAAAATAGCAACCAACACAAAACCCACAAGAACTTTAAAATCAATACTTTATATTGTCTGGGAAAAAAAAAAAAAGAAAAAAGAAAGAAAGCAAGCTTTTTATTTATTTTTTTTAAAAAGCCAAACACTTTTGATGAGAAGATGTCAACCATGGCTGTGGTTCCCCGAGGAAGCTCCCTCTACGGGCGATGCTGCAGTAGCGTTGCTCCAGCTCCACCGCTACATCCTATGCCTGAATCCCATGAGGTCAGCTCTGCACAGTGGGCATTAACACTGTAGAAGCAGCTGAGACTTGCAGACTGTGAAACCTTTAGATTAAATTCTCTCTCTTTTAATTTCTTCCCCCCGCCTCCGCCGGAAAAATAGGGTTTAAAAAAAAAAAAGTCATAGTTATCTGAAGCAAGAGGATGCTCTGGTAGCACTACGGATGGTATCAGCATGGGGCACAAGAGGCTGCAGAAACACAGTGCAAAGGGATGAACGTGTTCAACTCCAAATGGAAATTTTAATCTTGTGTTTTTGCAGCTAAAAACTGCAAAACAGTTTATCTGGGTAGGGAACTGCTTCTAAATTTCTGCTCGTAAAGGAGATGGGTTTTCAGTGCCTGATGGGGGAAGCTAAAGCCATTTGCACGCTCTCCTCCACTGCAGTCTGGGCTCTGTCCGGTGGTTTTGCAGCCATGCGTGTGCTAAAGAGCTGAAGGCATTGACAGTGAGCTCAGTCTGCCTTCCCACCACAGCCACGATGGAGAACTGTGTCTCTAACTTTACCAAGCAGCAGAGTTGGCAGGATGGAGCCTGGAGGTAAGGATGTCAGTGAGTCTTCTCCCTCACTGAGTGCAAGTGGCAAAATTGGTGGTGGCTCCAGATGTTCAACTTGGTTGGACCAAAACAGATGCTGATCTCCCAGAGCAAGGCAGGGGCCAAGCAGTGGCAGCCATACACTGCTAGCATTCCTCAGGACAGCAGCTAGAGCTATGTGGGGTGACAGCAGCCCAGCTCCCAGCTGTGTGCGCTCCTACTGGCATAGCATCTTTGACTGGTCAGTCAAAATTTAAGAGACTTATACAGAATGCACTGAATTTTCCACCCCAGGTGCTACAGTGAACTGTTAGGGCAGCTATTTGCCAGGTGGCAATGAAAAATGTTGAATTTTAATCCCATGTAAAGATCTGGAGAATGCTACTGCTTTGCATCCTAATGAAAAAAAGCAAAATTTCAGAGTTGCCATCAGAATGAGAATAAAATGGTGCAGAGATATTTTGATTCTGAAATATTAGCACATCTGTAGAGCAAATTCAGAGCCAAAGGGAGAAACATTGTATTTGTGAAATCTTGCTTTCAGAAGCCCCTGCTTTGGTGGAAGATTTGGCAGGAGGTCTGTTCCAGCACTTCCCAGTGCAAAGCTGAGGCTCAGCAAGCTGAAGTAAAACAGTTGGTGTTAGTTGCAGAAGATTTGGCCCTTTGGAGCAAAGAAGGTATGGTTTATAGGTTGGTTGGTACTGAAGAGAAAAGTCGATGCATTTTCCTGATCTGTCATTGTTTTGGAGGAAACAAGAGATGTTTCCTCCAAGTGATGATACGATATAGTGGTCTGCCACAAGACTTATGAAGATAAGCTGGGGTAAGTGGCAAGGAGGGTGTCCTGCTCCGTGACAGCCTATGGATTTCAGCACTGCTCTATAACTCCTGAAAAGGTTGAACCTGTCACACGGAAGTTTGGATAATTTTACAGAAGTGTTGCTCAAAATGTGATACAAAGGAAAGTTATTTTTTATAGTTCATGTTGAAGTTTAGAGAATACTTTGTCCTCTGTGATACAGTGCTGCAAGAAATACATTGAGGTGATGAAGCAGGGCCAGAGAAGGGCAACAAAGGTGCTGAAGGGTCTGAAGAAAAGGTCTTGTGAGGAGCAGCTCAGTGAATTGTGGTAGTTCAGTCAGGAGAAGAGGAGGCTGAAGCAGGGACTCATTGATCTCTACAACTCCCTGAAAGGAGGTAGCGGTGAGGTAGGGACTGGTTTCTTTTCCCTAGTATCAAGTGAGAGAATAAGAGGAAATAGCCTGAAATTGTGCCAGGGTAGATTTATGTTGGATATTAGGAAAAAATTCTCTACTGAAACAGTCAGGCACTGGAGCAGGCTGCATGGGAGGTAGTGGAGTCACTGGCCCTGGAGGTGTTCAAAAAATGTGTAGGCTTGGCACTTTGGGATGTGGCTTAATGGCCATGGCAGTATTAGGTCAATGGTTGGACTGGATGACCTTAGAGGTCTTTTCCAGCCTAAACAATTCTGTGATCCTGTGTGTCTGTGCTTATTGGACCAGGGCTCCTTTGCAGGGTAAAGACTGATTGTGGGCCACAGCAAGCCAACTGTTGGACTTGACATACAGGCTTAAATCTCTAACTTCTAGCCCAAATTTTCCCCACGTTATTAGGGTGTTAGAGGGGGGAGATCAAAAAGTAGAACTCTTTAAAGAAAGATGTATGTCATTAGCTCTGAGGACAGCTGTGCTGTCCCCAGCATGTGGACCTGGAGCTGGCAATGATGAGACTGAGTGGTGTCTGAGCTCAGAGATGTCCATGACAACTCTGCAAAACTGAGTTATGTGGAGTCGTCATGTTAACGTACAGTCAGGCAGAAAGATAGGAGAAATACCACCACACAGAGATCCATATTTTTCCCCACTGAGTAAAATACTGTGTAATTTTATCTAGTTACTATAAAACAGTTTATACTCCTTGTTTGTAAAAAAATAAGGGGGAGAAAAAAAATATCTCACTTCCTCTACTGACAGGCTATGGAGGAAAAATAGATGGTTTCTTCTGCATTTAATATTTCAAACCAAGTAGACCCCAAAGAAAAGGCAGCAATTAACCACAAGTACCAGCAATATGTTTCTTGTGTTTCCTCTCTCTGGATTTGCCTATGAAGAATCAGTTTGGTACAAGCTTGTCTACCATCATCTTAAATCTTTCAGCAGTGATTTTCCAAGCTAGGCAAGAAAGCAATGCAGCTGCCTTGCTCACCTTTCAGACCTCTGAGATCATAGAATCATCGAACTGCTGAGGTTGGAAGAGACTTTTGATATTATCAAGTTCAACTGCTCACCTAGAGTTCACAATCCCACCACTGCTGCTAAGCTGCTACCACTAAACCACGTCCCTCAGCACCACATCCACAGGTGAGACCTGTATCATGTTAAGTCAAGATTTAAGCCTTTTACATTCAGTTAGCAAATGGTAAGCAGATATTTGACCATAGCTGGAGTAAGCTTCACAGAATCACAGAGGTTAGGGGCTGGAAGGGACCTCAAAAGCTCATCCAGTCTGACCTCCCCACCAGAGCAGGACCACCTATACCAGTTCACACAGGAATGTATCCAGGCAGGTTTTGAATATCTGCAGAGAGGGAGACTCCACAACCCCCCTAGGCAGCCTGTTTCAGTGTTCTGTCACCCTCACAGTGAAAAAATTCCTCCTCATGTTTACATGAAATTTCCTATGCCACATATACAGGAGAAGTAAATTTTATAAGCTAAAAGAGAAGGGCAAAATGGTAAAAAGGGTATTGACCACGGTGCAGATTTTCCATGCCTTGGAATGCATGTGTGCTTGCACACACAATGTGTTTTTTTGTCTTGCCCTGTTAATTCCATGCAAGACCTGCCCTGTCTCTCCAAGTGACAAGAGGAGAGATACCTGAGCATAGTTTTGCCCACTTCTCCTTTATCACCTTGTTATCAACCATTTGGGCTCTCGCCACCTAACTAGCACCTGCTGCAAGACCAGAGTTAGCTGAACCCTCAGCAGGAATCCAGCAAGGATGCAGGTTTCCAGGCCTGCTGGCTCCTCCTCTACATAGTCTGCACCCAGGCTGGCAGCATCCTGTGACTAACTCTTCTAGACTGGATTTCTCCAAGGGAGGACCAGCGCTTAATTTGGCTGACTCTGCGCTCTGCGGGAACTCTCATCCATGCCAGCTTGAGTCCTAGCAAAAACTCATCATCATTAGTCCTGGAAAGGAACAGCTCAGATATTCTCCACCCCCTTTCCTGCAGGCTGGGATGTGCTGCACTTTCCCACAGACCAAAATTCCCCTGGTAGGCTCAATTACAGCAATCAGCCTTCACGCTCTTTTTAATGCCACTTCTGCCTCCGACTCCGGCAGGCCACCATGGTGGGGCCAGAAGCAGCAGCTTTCCCAATGGCATTGGGGGAGACGACACCACTAATTTGGCTGCACCAGACCTGTGGGCAGGGCTGCCTGGAGTGGGCATCCCTGGAGTGGGTGTATAGGGCCCATGGACTTGTTTCTAAGGGTGTTGCCTTAAGTGGTGCCATTTGGGAAGTACCTCAGCTTCATCATTTAACGAGGTCGTTATGGCAGAGAGCCAAGCACACCAGGGTCTTTGCTCCAGCTTGCAGCAGATTTTATCTGGTGTAAGGCAGGGCTTGGGGTAGGGAGAATCAGGCCAGTGTGCATTTCTCTTTGCTAACACATTGGCAGCCTCTCAATGAACAAACCACTAGAAAACAAATCTGGAGCAGCCCTCGGCTGTAGTGGCCAGACCTCGTCTGTTAACTGGGCTGAAGAGTACCAGCTGCTCTGTTCCTGCCCCAGGGAAGAGAGGCCCTTCTGCTGTGGTCTGAGGACTAGAAATGAGCCTGAACCAACCCCTGCAAACTGGGATGGCTTTTAGATTCCAGCTCTGGCTCCAAATCCAAATTTCATGGCTTTACATGCTGCCTGAACCAATGTCTTGGCTCCAAATACCTCCCTGCTCTAAAAGGACAAACAGTATGGTGATGACAATCTCTTTTTCTCTCCATCACTGTAAAATGCTGACTTTGAGGTGCTCTGGCTTCTCCAGCTGCATGGCTGCAGCCAGGACAGCGCTTGCATTTATACTCCTTTTTTTTTCATCCCCCTGGCATTGGGTGCTGGCTTGGCAAAGTGACCTGCATGGTTTTGTGCAGTAAGTTGAGAATGCGTGACTTGTGGTCCTTGACCCATAAGGGCTTCCTCATGCCAGGCTGTGTTGCAGGAGGAGCTATGCTCGTGGGTACAAAGCTTTCTTTGCCCTAGGATGAGGTTTCAAGGTGGCAGAAGAGCAGCATGTAGAATAGGTAACACTGGAGACTCCAGGCCCGGGAGTAGCTTAGTAAGGGTGGATGAGGACAGAGGAAGGAATGTGTTATTTTGGCTCTTGCAAGGCATTTAACTAACTGTTTTTTTGGGAAAGGACCAAGCCTGGAAACAGTCTTGCCCTTCCTGTGTTTTCTAGTAGCATCTGGCAGCAGCAGTGTAACATCAGTACTTAGACACCAGCTGCGGTCAAGCAGGGCTCTGCATCTGCTGGGTAGAAAACAAGAGATATCCCAACTGCAAACAGAAGAGATCTGGTAGAAGGGACTTATTTTCCCAATTGTCTAAATGTCACTTGCTTTATGTAGTCCAAAAGACATTGCTCAGCCTTGCTGGGCAGGTGAGGGGGGAAGCTACACTTGCGTCACTTGAAATTTTCTCTGTGCCCTTCAAATGGGAAGTTGTGGCTAAATTCCTCACAATTACTTTGTCCCAAGTTTGCCCTTTGTGCTGGTGACTGCAGTGGTCCCCAGCCCTCAGCAGCTTGAGGGCCATGACAAACAGCAAGAAGTGTCCAGGGTGTCTCAACACCCCTGCCTTTTCCTGGTGATTGAGGACACAGTTATCCCTGGATGAAAGGATCCAGCAGCACTGAGCTATGGCAGAAAATATATTGCAAAATCTTGGCAGTGGGGGATGAGATGGGTCAGCCAAAATCCTGAACAGTCCCCAGCAGCATGTCTGAGGTGCCATCATAACCCTGAAGCTGTTGCAGCAGGTGGGGTTGTCCCTTGAGCTGTATTCCCTGAGAATATTGGTGCTCAGCTTTCACCCTGCTGCTGTCTCCCACCTCTTCTCTCCTCCTAGGATTCCCTTCCTGAAGCTGCCTCAACCTGCTGTGGCACCTTCTGTCAAACGCTTCATACGTTTGTCACCAAAATGTTTTGGCAGCAGCAGCATCTCTAGGTTTTGACATAATCCCGACAGGAGACTTTCTCAATTATTACTAATGGAACATTATGCTCCTCTTTGGGAACTCCTGCATGAATAAAAAGGGTCATTAATGACATCTGCACAGAGCCCGGAAATTATTAGTCAATGCTGATACAGTTTTATTTTATTTTTTAAATTTTTATATATATATTTTCTTAAGCTCCTGGTAATTTCCCACCTTGCCTCCCACTCCCTTTCTCCAAAGTCTCCCATGCAAGCCAGAGCTGAGCTGGGTTATTGCCAATGTTCTTGCTTTTGTGCAGGTAAATGCTATTCCCCTCCCACCCTTCCTTCCTTTTTATTCCCTCTTGGCTTCTTTAAAGATTGTAGCTCTCGTTTCAGTCCCAGGAGATCCTGTTGCACCTTCTTTTGGGCTTGATTTTATTGCCAGTCAAGCTCAAATACTTCTTGGACTTGGAGAAGAAATCAGTATTGCCCTGGCCCTACCAAGCCAGTGCTGGAGGGGGAGCAGTAGGACCACATCCTGCTGCCTGTGGCCATCAGGGTGGCCTATCCCTTCTCATGTGCAGGATGTCGGTGGCACAGGAGAGATGCTGGCAGAGGGACAAGAGGTGTCCCTAGGTGCTTGCATAGCAGCATGTGACAGGGAAGATCAGCTTGGAGCACTTTAGAGGGTTTCTAGATAGCAGACTATTATTTTTTTGTGTTCTCCTGCTAGGTGTTCTGTTCTCTCTGCTCAATACCCCTAAAAATATCCCAAAGTAGGTTTTTTCTTTTTTCTCTTTCCCACAATAATGGACTAATTTGAGAAACTGGTATTTTGTGAAATAAACAGCCAGGCACCTTGTCTCTCTGCATGCTGGAGACCCTCTCACCTCCAGCATCTCCCACAGGGACCTTTGTATCCTAACTCATTCTCCTGGCTGGCAATGAAGAGACACAAGCCTTTGTAGAACACGCGGCACTGTGGTTTATTTTAGGTGACCACCTAAAATCCCACCTGAGATGAATCCAGGCTGACAGTACTATTTTGTTTTTCTCTCTGTTGCTCTCAGCATAATGGTAGCTTAACACATCTTAGGGAGGCATCCCAGCCAGGGAAGGCTTTGCAGTGTGTTTAAAAGGAAAATCAGAGTGGCTTGGTGGTGGTGAGTGGAAGCACCTTCCAACACAAAGGGCATGGGGAGCCAGGGGCTGCCTGCTCAAAAGGACATCAAGTAGCTGATGCTTGATGTGAAGAAAAGAGGAAATTTGGGATGTGAAGTCCAAAATCAGGAATTTGGGATGTGAAGACTAAAAGAAGAGAGCCAAAGGATATGGTGTAGCCCTCGTAGAGCTAGGTAACGGTTGGACTTGATGATCTTGAAGGTCTTTTCCAACCCAAATGATTCTGTGAAAGGCCTCTCTGATATGGCCCTATAGAAATGTGACAGAAAAGGAATCTCTGCCCTGATCCATGTTAAATGCATCTGCAAGTCATGACTGCTGAGGAGGGGACTAGTGCAGGACTGTGCATGGTGGCTTGGAGGCTGTACGTGTCCCATGTCGCATGTCAATAACAACATGTGGGTACAAGCCTTTGGCTGATGGCAGTGTCAGTTGTGTGTCCAACAGGACAAAAACTTAATGCCATTCCTTCTGCTGTGCCAGCACATGGTTTGGAGACACAAGGAGGCTCTTTCTGAAGAGGAAAAGGAAATGTTTGGGTCAGTGTTTAGGCTTTTTGAGGGATCTCTTGTGGTCTCTGGAACTGGAGAAAGGCTGATGTCTTTGTTAGCTCAAAGCTTGTTTTTCTTTTCTGGATTGGTATCAGCCAAACGAGCTTCAGAGAAGTTGAATACAGTGCTTTTCCATATCCTCCAGGGAGGATCTCTGCTTCTTGCACCTCCTATGAGATGTCCATCTTCACACTGGACATGTCTAATGCTGTTGTATCCAAGACTCATCTCCAAGCCATAGTCTGGAGGAGACATGGCTGCTGTGGGGTTTAGCTCATTCAGCAAGACCCACGCAAGGCAAGGATCACCACCCAGGGTGAGGGGTTTGTCACTATTCTCCCATGGGACGCCTGGGGCCTGGACTCATCACAGAGCTGCTGGATATCCCTGGCTAAGGTCAAGCAGAGATTGCTGGCCACGATTCCAACCTGTCATTAGGGGTAAAAGGTTGATGCAGTAACTCTGAAAAGAAAACTGCTAAACAAGAAATAGACTCCTTTAAAAAAAAGGGGAAAAAAAGTCCCTTGGAGAAAAGATATTTCAACCCCTTTTTGATTTATGACCTACTATAGGATATTGAGACATTATTTACAATCGATATATGCTCCTGCAAGACTCCCACTGGAGCCATAGACCCTGCCTGTTAGAGTGGAGACCAGTCAGGCTGCTCCACTGGAAGTGCCAGCCATGTCCTGCTGGAACTGGCTATAAAGCTGGACACAGCTGTATATCTTTCCTAAAAGTGGACCTGGTTACATATGTCTTTGGGCAGCTGACACAGGGATATAGTTTAGGGCTAAGACAGCAGTTCAGTAGCAGAAATCAACATTCCTCAACCTCGCCAATAACAAAATCTCTTGCACAACACAGAGAGCTCCATGGCCTTAAAGGTGCAAAAGAGTTGTTCAGTTGACTCACAATGGAATTGGGCCAATTCTGAAGCAAGCACTGGATTTTAGTCTGGGATTTTTATCTTTAAAGGGGGACTTGCAAACACTTTAAGGAGGGGGGAGGGGGAAAAAATTTATTCAGCGTAAAATTGCGTCCTGGCCAAATTCCAGTTTGGGTAATTCTCTTTCTGTGGTGGCTGCAGGACAAAGGGCCATTCATCGTGCTGCAAAGGGCTCTCGTGTTCTGCCACAGAAGTGCCTGTGTTTGAATCCAAGCAAGAAAGTTTTCTCCCCCTTGCTCAAGGCTGCTCCAGAGAGTAATGGAGCTTGGCACTGCTTTAGGATCCTTTTGGGTGAGATATGGATGCAAGAACTTTGTCATACGCCACTCAGCCTCTATCAAATTTGGGTAAGTAGGACAGTCAGCAAGACAGGCTCCTTCCAGCTTCTCCTGGCTTGCCTTTCACCCTGAGGACATGCTTGGCTTTCCTGAGTGCCTCCAGAGCTCCAGGGGACCTTGCTGGAGCAGAGGAGCTGCATTTCCTTTCTGCAAACCTGCCGTTTTGCAAATACCAATAGGCAAGAGACTGGGTAGCATCCACTGGGTGGGACTCAAGGCATTGGGGTGCATTCCAAAGTGATTTTGGGGAGCCTGGAAGGAGGCAGGTGCTCTGCCTTCCTCCTCTGAGGTCTCCATACAGTCAGAGCAGAAATATTTGCAACTCTTCCTCTTTTTTTCCATTGTAGAGGGGAACTTCTACAGTGGACCACAGCTTTCAGCAGAAGCAATTTAGCAGCTAAGCAACAGAGCATTGCTGCCTTATGTCCCTGGTAGGTCTCTCTGCAGCCGCTCTCTGGTTGTTGGGGCAGAGCGAGGGCCCACAGTAGTGCTCAGGTAGAGACCATGCAAGGAGGCAGCAGCAGCTAGGTAGGGTGAGGGAGCATCTCTGCCTGCCACCCACTAGCTGACCTGCCAAGGAGCATCCTTGGCCTATGTGCCTTGAGAGTGTCCCTTTAAAGCAATTTGTAGACTGTTATCCTGTATCATTAACCTAATTAGTGTAATTGCCACCATTTATGTAATGAGTATAAATACTGGAGGAATCCCATAATTAGAAGATGTAATTAGGTAATTAATAGATGACATGGTAACAAAAATCCAGGGGAAACTTTGCGAGGTGGACACTGTGCGTGTGTGTGTTTGTGCTTGTGACTGTTCAGACATGCTGGTATTGCTGGGGTCTGTCACAGATGTGCTCTGCAATTGGCTTCAGCCCAGACCCCCTCTGTGCTGTGCTGACAATGTACCTTCAGGTGACATGAGAAGGCTCTCTACAGATCTAGCAGACAGGCTCTGGAAAACCAGGATTTACTTAAGAGGAAGAGCAAAGCTGTGGCCATTGCTTTGCCGCTTGGACACTCTTTGCATTCTGGTCCTGGGAGAAGTAAGGTGAATGCAGCAGAGATGTGAGACTTTCCTCAGCCTCAGGCTGAAAGATGGCTTGGAGTCATGTTTGCCTTCTGATGCCTCTCTGGTATAGCCAGTGCTGGAACTGCCTGATGGTCAGCTCCTACTCCAGCTCTGCCTGACTGGAGGGATAAGAAGAAGCCTCAGACTTGTACTTAGCTGTGTGATAAAGTCTCATTTTAGTTCTTTTGTGGATTTGGCTTAGAAAAGTGATCAGAGCTGGAAAACTCTATTAGTGCTGTGGAGAGCTGATAAGGCTCCTGTGGTGCCTCAGGAACACTTTTTTTAGAAGTTCATCAGCTGTGAATGTTTTAGCTGGACCTTTTGTGGTTGTTGAAATGTTGACTTTCTCCTGCTGTTCTTTGTTTCTTGCTTCTCAAAGCCTGTTCATGCTCCTAGAGTACTTACACACCCAAATGCATCTGAAGAAAGTAAGTCACAGTTTAGAAAAGGGATTTTTTCGTTATGTTCTTGGTTGGTTTGGGTGTTTTTTTCGTTTTGTTCCTGCATGGGATCATTTGGATTCTCAGTTGACACCTGCCAAGAGGAGTTGCTATGACCAGCTTTGTGGCAGAAGAAGTCTCTCCATTACAAGAACATACCTCTAATGTTGCTGAGCAGTGGCTGGCTGAAGGGACTATTGGGCTGGGATTTGAGCAAGCTTCCCCCCTTCAGTTCTGAATGTAAAAGGAGGAAGAGGACTTGAAAACGCCAGTGGGACCAGCCAGGCCAACTTTGACCCATGTGACAGAAAACATCTTTTGGCCATCAGAATCCAGCCCCCTAAACCAACTCTTCCATCCAGCCCTTCAAAAACTAGGAAGGCTCTGCATCCTCCTCATAAAGCAGCTTCCTTTGACACCCAGGAAGGTATTATAGAGCAGCTGAAGATTTCAGTCCTTCCTCCTGGCTGGCTCTGAAAGGTGCTCTCTCTCCTAGCCATTCTCCCAGAAACTGCTGATGGACTTTTTGGAGGAGTCAGTTCCCTTCTCTCTTGGACTCTTCTCCTCTTCTTGTTGCCTCCTAGGGGAAGACTCAGTGATCTTCTAACAACCCACCTTTAAGGAGCCAGAAATAAGCTCCTTCCCTGAGATTGCTCTTGTTGGGATATTTTGCTCATGGTAGTGGTCATGGAGGTGTTGGGTAGAAGGTAGGAGTTGATGATCTTAAAGGTATTTTTCCACCTTAATGATTCTATGATTCTGTGATTTTTATAGCAAGCTCTGGTGCTATCCGTGAAGATGTGAATGACATAGCAATATTGTAATGGCAAGTTGTAGACCTGGGGGCCTTATCTCTGGTGAACATATCTCTGGGAAGACCAGTGTGAGGTTGAGAACTACTTGGATCCTGCTGTACTCTAGAGGGAGAAAATTAGCTTAAAGGTTTTTCATGGATTCAGCTGTGCCTAAGAGAGTGCATAAGCCAGAAGTGTGTTGGCTGTAGGGTGTCTCCCCTTCAGAGGGCCAAGGTCATGTTGATTAACCTGTGCATTCTTATTTTGAAGAAGCCATAGAACTTGTGGCTTTTACTGTTAGTCTTTTTACCTCGTTTTTGAAGTAAGTCGTCTCTAGTAGTTAAGGTATTTTGCACTTCTCGGTGGAGAACTAAAGCTAACAAGAAGCCACCCCAAGACGTGTGACACTGGAAGCATCAGCAGATAGGACAGGTCAGAGGGGAGATTCTGCAGGCGTTGGGTGGTCAAAGGCTGCTGAGTCCCCAGGACCAGCAGCTAGAGGGAGATATGAACCCACGCTGAGGGCCAGCCTCGTCGTTCCTGTCTTCGTGCCAAAGAAAATCCTCTTGCTTTCTTACCGTTTAGGGTGCATGTAACGAGCAGCCACAATGCAGACTTCACTACATGACATAAATAATTCTTCAGATTAAAGACTTTTAAAGTGGCTCCTGATGGAATTTCTGGAAAAGGATTTCTTAGTCTCTGTCTATGTGGGAAATTTTATCAGGTGTATTGCAATCAGTATACACAGGTCCAGTTACACCAGGAAGGCTCTGTCTAGACATTTAATTCCAGTATAAAAAGGGCCTTTTTATACCTTAAGCTGAAATTTGCTTGCTAGTGCCCTCCACAAAATCAGGGCCTTCTTCAAGAGTTTAAGAGCCTCCTTCTATGTAGTACTATGTTTAGGTCTGTTTGAATTCCCACCCAAGGCCAGGGGTTTCTGCTCCTGCTACGGCTCTAGCTCCTGGAGGTGGAAGTGGATTGGTTTGGCAGCTCCGGGCTGGAGGCAGCTCTTTGTGACCACAGGAAATGCATAATTTTGCAGAGTATTTCTGCAGTCCTTTGGCTCTATCCTGCTCTACACCTCTCTGCTTACCACTCTCTTGTTCCATGGTCCACATCCTCCCACTCCAATGGGATGTGTCCTATGGGGCACCATTCAGTGAAGTCTTCTCCAGCCAAATCTGTTTCTCTTAGAAAGCTGGTTTGTGGGGCTGCTTACTGAAAATCAAATTTGCAAGAACCATGTTGCATTTTGGCTCTTCTTGCACATTGTGAGCCAAGTTCCAAATGGTCTTGGCTTCAGAACTTATTTTGAGGCCAGGAAGACTCTTGAGATAAGCCCACTGGCTTTGCAGAGCTGAGTGGAGGTGCTGTGTCTTCCATCCTGTAGTCAGATGGTGGCTCCTGGATGTCGGCTCTCTGAATGACCTGTGAGGAGTATCTGCCTCCCTCTGCTCTGGTCTACCCTATGGCTATGGATCATTGTAATTTCTACATGTGCTTTCCTTGCCTTCACCTTCATGCTTGCATTGATGTATTTTTGGGGTCATGTCCAAACTAACCTAATATAGACCTTTACCGTGAGTGAGGAGCAGCCATAGCTTGCTGCTTGGTCTCCTATTATCATGAAAGCCTTTTTTGCTGCATTTCTGTTTCCCCTTCAAGATCTGACTGCCCAAGCCCTGCCAAGTTTCATTTTGGTCCTATATCTCTTTATTTCCTTTGCTGACCTCTCCCCCAGCTCATTGTTTTTAATTTGTAGTCCTGATGCTAAGTGTAAACACCCTTTTCCTATTAAACATGATTCCAGGCTCAAAGCCTTGCTTGAATGCTTGTCCCACCTGCATTTCAAACTCTAATTAAAAAATATTTGAAATTTCCTCCATGTTCCTAGTCCTTAAGCTCCTCAGTCATGTCAAGCATATTAATAGTGGAGCAGTTCTGACCTAGCTCTGTGCACCATCTCCACTGGATATGATTTATCTATCCAGGATCAATCTGAAGTTGTCTTCTAGAAATGGCCAGCTGCTTGTCAAAGCCATAGCTAAAGAAGCTTCCAAGGAATGTCTCAGTAGCAGGTAGAGGCTTGGGTATAAGGAGCCTGTTGAGAACAGCTGTCTGGAAGAGGAAGAGAGAGCAAAACTTCAACTGGGAGCAGTTAATTATACTCCTGTCAATGATTCACCCTGGTTCAAAGCAAAATGGATCTGAGGAAGTCATGTGGCTTTTGTTAGGTGAGAGGACCCTAATATTGCTCTTTTGTTTGTTATTTTTTTTTTCTTCCTAACTATCTCTGTTATTAATCTACAGATTTATTGGAAGCCAGGAGAGTGTTGCAAAACAATTATCCTGCTCTACCTTATGGTAACCCTTCCAACAAGGTGTTTAGATAGAGAATCTCCATGAACTGGTCATTAATATTTTCCAGGTCAGAGTTAGGGATGTTGCATTGTGATGAATTCCATATTTCTTCCTAATTCTTAGGAAAACAAGCTTGGGAGACAGAGTAAGATTTATGAAGATCTTAATTAGTTATTTCCTAGCTTTCAAAATGTTTGGGTTTGAGAGATGATATGATAGGTAATTAACTTGTTGTCACACAGTGACTTTTCAAATGAAATGTTTGTTCTTGAGACGCTCTTCCTCTCGACATGCACTGAGTGCACGCCATTGTATGCACACACACGTGTCTGTACACCAGCAAATGCACAGCCATGGCTACAGGAGTAGGGAGCACAGGGCAACGTGCTCCTGTTGGCCATCACCCTGGGTCCCATCTCAGCTAGAGCAGAGGGTGCAGCCCTCCTGCGGAGGGTTCGAGAAATTACAGCCCAAATAAAAGTTACCAGAAATTATCCCCCCAAATAAAATTTACCAGACCAGCTCAGACGGCTTGAAAGTAGCATAAAGGCATATTTTACAGCAAGCTAAATCTACAAGCATATATACACAATTTATTTACATGTATTCACAATTATATATGATTATTTACAATTTAGAAATAATACAGAGGACTGGGTGTCAAGAGGGCGGGGACAAACTCTTCTCAGTTGTGCCCTGTGATAGGACAAGGGGCAACAGATATAAACAGTACCACAGAAAGTTCCACCTCAACATGAGGAGGAACTCCTTTACCATAAGGGTCACAGAGCACTGGGACAGGCTGCCCAGAGAGGCTGTGGAGTCTCCTTCTCTGAAGACATTCAAGACTTGTCTGGATGTGTTCCTGTGTGACTTGTGCTAGATTCTATGGTCCTGCTCTGGCATGGGGGTTGGACTTGATGATCCATGGAGGTCCCTTCTAACCCCTAACATCCTGTGGTCTAATCCTCCCTGCTGGCCAAAGGAAGCCCAGAAAGGGTGTAGTGGTTTTTAAAGTGAGCCAACAGAATGAAGCTCTCAAATGAATTGGAGAGAAAACGATTATATTTGAAAACAGAGATACAGAAAGAACTTACAAAGCAGATGCAACATCCATGGCGACCCCCTTGACTTTTTCCCCAACCCAAAACTAAATCTATACTCCCCAGTGCTCCAGTCCTTCCCCTCCGCATGCCTCTGCCATCCATAGGCCTAAACACAGCCTCTGGAGGCCCCAAAACAGGCCTGCTATGGGCCATGTTTGTCCCGATAAAAGCAGCTCCCGCCTGACACAGGGCTGGAGGAGGAGGAAAGCAGAACAAGCTGGCCTTGCCATGAGTTTATAAAGAGATAGAATTATGGGATTGAATAACAATTTTCTAGTCCCTAGAGGATTTTTTTTAACCCCATAGTTCCCAACCTGGGACAAGGGGCCAACATCACTACCTTTTCTCCCTCCCAGACACAAAGCCAGCAAGATCTTACGTGTTACCTGCTCAGTATTCAGTCATGCACAGAGGAGCAGTGGAGATGGAAGGCAGAAGGCAAAGTGAACAAAGAGTGAGAAACTGTTTATACATTGCTGTTTTATCTCTCTTAGCAAACCAACAAATGATATAGACTTTATCAGTATTTTCTTTTTACAGCCAGTGCCTTGCTCATTCACTCTATATTCAAAAGAATATCCAGAAAGTTCCTTTCTCTTGTTTATAATTTAAAACCAAAATAGAGCATTAGCTCTTAAACTGCTACACCTGCCAAGGGGATTACTGCTGCCTCTTCTTGCCGTGCTGCTGTACTGCTGCTCTTCTTGCTGTGCTTGTCCTTCCTCTCTTTCCGGAAGGAAGACCCACACTGGGGATGGGAATTAGCACTCTACCCTGCCCTCTCCTGTGTGGACTCATAGGTGAAGGCCAAAGATAAAACATCTTCCTTGTTTTTTTGGTTTCATGAGTGGACACCAGATGCCCACATCAGCTACAGGTGCTTGCTCTTATCCCAGCAGTGGGGCAGTCAGAAGGGCTGTATTTGTAATATTTTTTTTTCCTGCTTTGCCCCCAAAACCAGGAGAGGACAGCGGCCCAGCCCCTACAAGGTCCTGCACTAACAGCTTTTGGGAAGTCCACCAGATTAGTATGCTCCAGGGACACCTGCCTGTAACACAGCACTGCTAAAAGATGCAGGTTTGTGGCATTTTTTGCTGAACTAGTAAACTGTAAATGAAGGGAACTGTACCCCTCATTGTTGCATCCCTTGGGGCCAGGGGTATGTGGAGAGAAACTCCAGGGAAGGCAGAGGGCAGGTTTGCAGTGACCCCAAAAGATGCTGGATGTGGTCCCTGAAGCTGTGGCTGCTGTGATGCCTTGTTGCTTCAGGGACCAGAGCTGCTGCAGAAAGAGAGAGGTCACCTGGAAGGTGATCTATTTCTCTTTTTCTTTGCCTTTCTTTTGCATTTTTCATCAAAGCTTTAT
The DNA here is from genome assembly GCA_013399055.1 of Ramphastos sulfuratus. Lineage (NCBI taxonomy): Eukaryota > Metazoa > Chordata > Aves > Piciformes > Ramphastidae > Ramphastos > Ramphastos sulfuratus. Next base: position 296,919 of record WBNM01003778.1, read on the forward strand.
AAATAACAGACAAAACCCCTGGGGATAAACCTCCCAACCAGCTGCCTGTTGCAAATACTGCAGGAAACAGGAGGCTGGGGGGCGGGGAGAGGGAAGGAAGACTAAATTTGGTGGCTTTTATTTTTAACAAGGGCTATTTCAATCTGTTTTAAACTCACATAATTAAAAAAAAAAAAAAATGTAGAGCCATGAGAAACTTTTGCCAGTGCAGTGGGAGTCAGTGGAGTAGAGCATTCACCCCATCCGGCACAGCATAGACACAGTGTCTGTACCAGCATTTGCTCCAGGAGATGATGGCTCAGACACAGCCAAGGCCATCACAGGGACAGAGTGCTCAGGGACAAAGATGAAGCAATGTTTTTTCAAGGCCTCTCAAGATTTCTCTAGCAAAGCCAAGACAGGCTCAAACTTTCCAAAGCAGCCAAAAGAATGCATCTGCAAGGCCTTGCTTTTCTGCAGGGCTGTTGTTTCTGGGTCCCTGATGCAGCGCAGCAAGGTTAATAAACCCAAACAGCTGAGCAGAAAGCAAATCCCTCCTTTTGTTTTCCTTGTTGAAGAATTCCATGACAATCCTGTTCCTCTCAACTGTCCCTTCCTAAACCTTGCTGTTTGAACCACGTGAAGTCAAAGCATATAAAGTGATATGGCAGCACCCCTCTAAGGTTCCCTTGGCACTCTTTGGAGAGTGAGAGTGTTAACCTTCGTGTCCTGGCCGCGTGCCAGGGTAAGTAATTACATTTGGCCTCCATAAATTAGCCCCACAATTGCAGCAGGGAAGCTGCAGCATCAATTCCTTCTGGCTGCATGGTGATAGGTGATGACTGACCTGCTCCACCCCAGCACTGGTTGATTCTTGGTGTGCAGATTGGTGCGGAGGACAGACATGGGCAGCAGCATGGTCTTACCCATGCTAATGCTCTGTCAAATTGCTCTGGAGCTACAGCTGCTGTACAACACCTGCATTCAGTTTTGCACTCCCAAGTTCAGAAGGGACAGGACTCAAAAGAGTCCAAGGGAGGGCTATGAGGATGATTAAGGGGCTGAAGCACCACCCTGTGAGGAGAGGCTGAGGGACCTGGGGCTGTTTTGTCTGGTGAAGAGAAGACTTAGAGGGGAATCTAATCAATGTTTATAAATATCCGAGGGCTGGAGGTCAAGAGGGAGGCGACAGGCTCTGCTCGGTTGTGCCCTGTGATAGGACAAGGGACAATGGGTATAAACTGTACCACAGAAAGTTCCACCTCGACATGAGGAAGAACTTTACCGTAAGGGTCACAGAGCACTGGAACAGATTGCCCAGAGAGGTTGTGGAGTCTCCTTCTCTGGAGACATTCAAGACCCATCTGGATGCATTCCTGTGTGACCTGAGCTAGAGTCTATGGTTCTGCTTTGGCAGGGGGATTGGAGTCCATGATATAGAAGGTCCCTTCTAACCCCTAACATCCTGTGATCCTGTGAACAGGTCTGCTTCTCAATGCTCCCATGTTTGGGAAAGGGAGAGCAGAGAAGGCAGAGCTGAGTTGGATCAGGGTCCCTACCCCAACAGAGTGACCTGATAAATTGCCACCAGTCAGCTGAACCTCAGTAACAACCTCTCTGCTCACAGCTAAAATTAGCTGAAAAGGCATGAAGAGAATTGCTGAAACCTCCATGAAAGTGATTTAAGCCCAGACATGCGACCTTGCATTTGTCATGGGCTGAAGCACTCGCGGGCCTGCAAACACAGGGCAGGTGATATGCGGTAGCATGTTAAGCCATGTAGGCTTGAGCTGTAAGAAATTCTGTGGCTGGATAGGATGTTCTACCTGTGATCTGCTCCCACCATTCCCCAGCACTGATTCAGGGTTAATCTCTTCTCCTGGAACCCAGCTTAAAGGGCCTTCAGGTGGTGTCTGTTAATAGCTGGAATGGATCTTGGCGTGCAGGAAGGGTTAATTTAACGTTAGGTACAGTGTGTTGTGAAGGGTTAATGTAAAATTAGGTACAATGTGTTGATCAGTCATCTGTGCTGTATTTTTCCATGCAGATGCCAAGTTAACCTTGCCTAATCAACACTGAGCTAAGATAGAGTGTATATACATGGAGGAGAAGATAATGCAAGCAGAGTTGGAAGGTCTAAGCAGGAAGAGGCGTGGTGGCATGTTCCAGACCATCTTTTGATATTGTCCCTTTCAAAGGCTGGCTGCTTGGTCTTTAATTGTAAAGGTTGAGTACTAAGGATTTTGGGATCACCATGCCTCCTCCTCAGGAAATCCAGCAACCATGGCATGTGTGCCCTTCCCAGGCTGGCAGCACAGGGTACAGCTCCCAGGGTGGCCTGCAATGGAGTGGTTCCACCTTTGCATAGCTGTTCCATGTGTGGGAAAGGATTTCAAGAAACAATTGACCAAATGAAACCTTTGTAATGCTTCTAAATACTCAAACACATTAGACATGCCTGCCCAGCTCAGAGATAAATTAGAGCTATTATCACTAGAGCCCAGACAAACAAATGGAGGGCTCTCTCCAAACAACGCATTCACTCAAGAGACTGGATTTACAAGGGTCAGGGAAGCAGCATGAGCTGCAGGCACCTGCTTTCTTCTGAAACCCATTTAAATTGGCCATATTGACTGGTGCAGGAGGAGGGGAGAGAGCACTGCCCTGTCCTTTGGGACCCAGGGAGTCACTTGCATGTGAGAACTGCAGTGCCATGACAGGCATTTTGCACTCCATGTTCACAACCAAAGCTGGAAGTCAGACTTTGATCCATTTTGCTTTTCTCCCACATGACGGTTGGGAGAATGAGGTGCTGCAGCACGTCAGGGATGCCAATGCCACTTTGCTTTGCCCTTGGGGTTTTGTTTCTGCTTCCCAGGAGGGATGGGCAGCTGAGTTGGTGGTAAGGTGGCGTTGAGAGAGAGGTCAGTTCAAATCAGCATCTCGGCCATCAGGAAAACTGCCTGAAAGGGTAAACAGAAGTCAGAGCATGTATTTTAGGCTTGGTTTTGCATAGCAGCTAAAGGAAGGAAGGAGCAGATGCAGAGACTAAAAGGAGTAAAGAGAATTGATTACTATTCTGCTTCCCTGGCCACGCTGGGTAGCCAGGGCTCTGGTGCACGGAGTGCAGCAGCACAGCTTGCCATGGTTGCCAGGAGCACCATGCTAGGGCTGAGCATGACAGGCTGGGACTCAAAGCCCGGCTCAGGCAAGGTGCCTAGAGAAGGGTCATGGCCAGTGCACGGTGTCAGGAGTTAGCCAGGCCCCACAAACCAGCCTCTGTATAAGAGGGAGGAACTGAGCTGGGAGGAGAGGCTAGGTTGCAAGGTGGGGGCTCTGCAGCACCGCGACCCTCACGCGCTCTCCTGGCAGCTCAGGCCGGCATCACCTACAAGGGCTGTGACAAAGGGTGTTATTCTCCTCTGAGAGATGCTCTTGAACCCAAAAATTTGATCCTGAACTAGAGTGTCACTTTTTGGAAGACATCCAGCCTTGGTGCACGACCTCTGACTGATGATGAATTTGCCATTTCCCTTGGTAACCAGACCCGGTGATTAACTACCCTCACTGTTCAGAACTGTCTTTTATTTCCCAGTCAAGGTTCCCTCAGTCAGTGTTGTCAACTCTCACTATTTATTTTGTGTTTTGCTGCTTACTGTGCCTTTTACCTGCGAGCCTAACCAACATGCCAATCTCAGCTATTTTCACTCTGTGGGTATCTGAGATCAAGTCACGATGAAGATTTTCTTTGACTGCTGAGCAGACAGAGCCCTTTCAGTCTTTTGCAGGGCTGAGCACAGGCAAAGCAAAAGCTGCACTCGCCACTGCCTTGAGCATCTCCCAGCGCGTGAGATTTTATTTAAAGCCCTAGCCTCTAGACTTGCACCATTACAAGGATCATCCACTTCATTTTTTTTTGCAGAAACCTGAAAATGTGACCCAAAAGATAAACAAAAATAAGAGTACTTCTTGGATTTTATTTTTAATGCATCAAGAGTTTTGTGATATTTTGGTTTATCATGAAGAGGAGGAGTGGTGAATGCTGGGTTTAGGACTAAAGTAGCAAAGCTGCAACCTTGCCCAGGACACTGGAGGGTTTCAGGGATTTCTCCTTGCATGTGTAGGTAGTTCCTGCAGGTAGAGTAGACATCAGCCTCAAATCCCCACAGCTCTTCCACCAGAGCAGTGCCAGAGTAGGTTTGGTTGATGCAGGTGGCCCATCTGGCCTCATCAGCTATGGATTTCAAGTCTTCATCTCTGCAGGTCGTCTGCATTGCTGGGCAGGCTGAAGGGCACAATCATCCTCACTGTCAGCATCTTGCATGTGGAGAGAAAAGGAATTTGTTTTCCAGCTTCTTTTGAGAGTCAGAGCTCTGCTGGTTTGTCAGCCTCCCTTTGCTGAGCAAATGTGCTTCAGTGATTCCATGGCTTGGCTTTCGTTTGTCTTCTACCCTGTTTGTCACCTGCTCCATGTCTCCTGGCACCGTTCCTGGATGAAGCACTGCAGTGGCCACCTCTGCACAGCTGCAGGAGTTACGGCTGGCTGTGGCAGCACCCTTGGGGAAAGCTGGTAGGTCCTCTGACAAGTACAAACCAGGAGTGCTTCAAACTGAAACAGCAAGATGCCACCTTTAAAAATATTGAAATCATGTGTTTCCCTTTCCTTGTTCCTCTCTCTCTGTTTCTTCCCAGGAAAAAAAACTGTTTGTGAAGTTGAATCCAGAGGAATAGTAGCTTTAGTGTCTGAACCTTAGCTGGTTTTCTGGTGATTTAAAACTTCGGCAAGCCCTACTGATTGCAGCCTGCCCCTCTTAATTTTCTCTAGCCCTCGCAATGAAGCTCTACCACATCCTCCTTTTCTCCAGGCTTCAAGATTTGGGCACTGTTACCTGCCATTTCTACTGCTCAGAGGACTCCAGAGGCTGGGAGTTTGGGAGCATGCCTCTAACCACTGTGGATACTGTACATATGTGTTATCCCTTCCATGAAAATATCAAGCTGTTGGTTAGGACCTGTAATGTTTGTGTATTTATTATTTTTTTAAAAGTCAATAAAAAAGCCGCATCAAATAGGGGTTGATGTCCTAGGGGCTGGTAGAAAACCTATGCACAGGTTCATGCGGGGAGTCCTACAAGATGAAAGAAAGACTCGTGGGTAGCATATGCCAATGGTTGTTGTGTTTGCTTTGCATTATATGAGGCGTAAATGAGGGTCAATAAAATACTCTTTGATAGGAATATAGGACAGCAGTGACTTGTGTTTTGTGAAATTATCTGAAAAAGTAGGCTGCGTCCATCTGGCACAACCTGCTGAACTGTGGAGAGGCTACTTTGCCCCAGTTTTCAGAGCGAGATGCTTTGAGATGCCCAGCCCTGCTCCCACCCCAGTGCCAAGTGCTAAGGGTCGGAAGAAAGACCGCTAGAGGCTCAGCTCCTTGGAATATTATCTTGCATATTTACATGATGGTGAGGGAGAAGTTTGTGTTTAGATGTCAGTGAATTAAGGAATTAGAAGACAAAGAATAAAACTAACGGTCTTTATTTTCTGAAAAGCAGGCACAGTCTTGGCTTTCATTTACTGCGGGAGCAACTGAGAGGTTTTCCTAGCAGAGATCAGAGCTCCAGCTAGTGAAACACAGTAAGAAAGAGACCATGCCTCAGGCAGGAGGCAGACAGACAGACAGTGCAAGGGAAACAGAAGCAGTGGCTGGTATTTCAGCACGTTTACAGGAGCCAAAGAACAGAGCTGGAATCACAGGGCCAGCCCTAGCAACCCGAGGCCATAGAACTGGCCTCCTTCATCCCACAACAATGCTCTTAACATTGACCAAGACATATTTGTTCTTGTGTTGCCCCTGGAGTCGCTGGCTGAAAAACACTTTATGAGGAAACAGAAACACAATATGTTATTATTTTTTAGGCTATAGTCATTCACAGATATTCTCTGCAAAATGGGTATCCTCCCTCTTTTTTGTCTTTAGTTGCTTCTGCCTGCCTACTATTCCCTGCCCATCAGGCATCTAGCAAAATGAGATGTTGCTGATCTTGTCTGGGGAGCTAAAACAGCGCAAATTACCCTCATCTGGAAACCCTTTGGGTTTAAACCTGAACACTGCACTTCTGCTGTAGCTCTGTGTCCAAACTGGTGGAGCTAATGACCTGAAGCCGTGGAGAAGTTTGGATACAGGCTGCAACTCCATCTCCCGGTAATGCACTTCTCAGTGGATTAGGAGAAGCTTCCCTGGCAAACTGGGAAGGAGTCCAAGCCATGGAACTGGTGTGATAGGAACTGACAGGGCTGGATATTTGATTTCTGACTCTTTGTGCCTGTATTCCTTGTGAAAGAAGAGGAGAGAGGGAGCCAGGAGTACTTTGAATCCTGCAATCATTAAAACCAATTCCACTTTTCCTGCCCCTGCCCACCTCCTGATATGTGTGTGAAACAATCTTTACAGCTACACAGCCATCAGATGGTATCGACCCAGCTGTGGAAATTGCTATTGACTGCTGCTGGTGCTGCTCTCTGCACTTCCATGGCTTTTAAAGCGACACTCTTCAGGTGACTTCACTTTGCACTTGATACAGCCTGGGAAGCCGTGCTTCAGATGGGCTGGGAAGACCATGTGTGGGATTTGCGTGTGCCTGTATGTGCATCAAACACCAGCTCCTCTCTTTAGCCAGGAGAAGGACGCTCAAGCAAGCAGGAAGAGAGGCTCGCTGCAGAAATGCTTAGCCTAATGGGAAGATCAGAAATCTGATTTTTGTTGTTTGGGTTTTTTTTTTTTTTGCCTTCAGTCCATCACGAAGGAATTCCTGTGTCTTGCCACAGTTTTTTCCTGCTTCAATTCCAGCACCAAGCCAAGATAATTTCTTCTACCCTTATGAAGGATTCATCTAGCCCTACATTATCTGGGCACTATATATATATTGATTTCTTGTTTTAAGGGGCTCCTCTGATTCTGCATTATGTATTCTCTCTTATCTGCTCTAGGTTACAAAGGGGAAAAAAACAACCTAGGAAACATTAACATTTACCTTTTAATGCAAGTGTTTTGTGCAGCCTAAAGAACTCCTTTCGTCATGAAACATGAGAACAAGGCTCTGGCTCAGGACTGTAAAAATGCACAGTTTGTTTTCTCTGAGGCAATTTAGTCAATGGTATTTGGTTATTCCAGCACTTGGGGCTTGGAGTTAAGTTGCAGTGAGGTGAAATGGCAGAAGTCCTCTGTAAAAGTTACAGTCTGGCCCCAGCTCTGTAGAGTAAATCCAGAGCAACACCATTCTCATATCACCAGTATCACTCAGTGTTTCTGGTGTAGAGAAAGATCTGAGCCTGAATGGAGTGAGCCTACCCACATCTACACAGACAAAGTTGCTGTAGCTTGCCTTAGTCATTGAAAGGACTCACTTTGATAACTTAATATCAAAATGCAGGGGCCTTCACTACAGCAGAACAAATTTTGATCCCAGTGAAGACATCCCCTGCTACTGCTTGGGTTCACCCATCCACAGATGAATAGCGCACTGAGCAGTGAAGATCCCTGTCCTGCCTGCAGTGAAGATCTGGGAGAGGCTGTCTTCTTCCAGAGCACAGAGTGGAGTCTCCCAGGAGCTCTTTTGGGTATTACTCCAGGGCCGATGGCAGCACTGTGGCCTCCAGTGCATCTACAGTTCATCAGCCAAGCACCGGCTTGGAGAATGCTACATTATACAGGTTACAAAAATAGTCTGAATGTACTTTGGTAAGTTACAATTCAGTGTTGAAGGAGTAAAGCAAGGTGCTAGCTGCAGCAGTCTGCCTTCTGCTCTAAACATGGCAAAGCTTCCATCAAAGTCCAAAGAGCTATTATGAAGGAATGGTTGTTGCTCTTTCTCATAAAATACTGCTTTTGCTCCTCCTCTAGACTCATGCCTTTGACTTCAACCACATGGCAGTGCCCAGGAGCAGCAGCTGGCCAGATGTGTCCAGAGTATGCATGCAAGGAGTCCTCTTTCTTGTCATCTGGAACAGTGACAGCCAGCTTGTGAGACAGCCTCTTAGCTCAAATGCAAACAACTCCTGCTGTTAGCTCTAAGCAGGCCCTGGCAGCCTTGCTTTTGGGTCACAATACTGGCAAGTTACTACCGTTTCAAGCACATGCCTGTCATTTCCCCAGTCTCCAGCCCAAGCCCTGGAAAATGTTCTTCCTGATTTACATTGAGCCTTGGGGTTCACAACGTGAATCTGACCCTTCTCAGCCTGGTTCTGTTGCAACCAAATGGGAGGAAGAGCTGGAAATAGAAAAAGATAGATGTTAAGAGAATGTCTTGACAGGGTGGTTTGCATTCCCAGCTGCGATCATCAAGCAGGCTGGGAAGGGAGATGGAGCAGGACTGAGAGATGGGGTTAAATGGGAGTCAGACCTGCTGGCTGCTGTGGACAGAGCTGAGGGGTTTTAGGCGAAAGCAATAGGAGGCCTGGCCTGGAGGTGGTTTAACATGCCAAACACTGCCCTGTGTGCTTGGGGCAGTTTTCTGAGAAGAAGATACAAGGCACTTTTGGGTGAACACATGTCCCTTTGCTGCTTTTGTATCTGCTGCCCACTCCTGGGCTGGTTGCAGGTCAGTCATGCTTTTCATTTGGTGAGTGGACAGTTGATGATTATAAAACTCTGATTTTCTCTTCCCTGCAAAATCAGAATGCTGTGGCTTCCTTTGACTTTACGCCTTTTCCACTCTGCCCAAAGTAGTCTGCATCTCCTTGGCCACTGCTTCCATTTCTATTCTCCCACACCATCCTCATCCACCTGATGGGAACCCAATACTCTTTCCATGGGAACAATGGGGACTTGTGATGATTTTTCTTTCCCTTGATTTCTACCAGTGTCTTTCTCTCTGTCCTAATTCTTGTATTGCTCCAGAACTAAACTGTTCAACCTGGAAAAGAACAAATATCTGGAGGAAGGGGCTGAGCAGCCTGAAACACAGGATGAATTTTAGCTTTTATAAACTTGATGCTGGGACAACATGAGTTGAGTGGAGTCTTCCTAGCCTAAGCCTTGAAATTCAGGCTTCCATGCAACACCCACCTGGGGACTCTAAAATTTGAAAGGCAAGTCTTTACTGAAAGCAAATTGGTACTGCTTCCAACAAGATTTATTACTTTACACTCCTTGAGGATCTTCCCTAGGACTAAGGGGAAAGCAGCATGTTAGAGTAGATTTTTGAGTTTCACATATCCTTTTTCTTTTACCAGTGCCAGAAACATGGTGCCTTCATCCTTTCTTCACTCTCTGGTAAATGCCTTCTGGCCCTCATCCAAGGATCCACACCCCTTAGACACCTTGTCTTTTGCACTCATTAAATGGAGGCAGGGAAGGCCGAAGCTGCTGCTAAACAGACTGGTGCAGGAGGTTGTGGTTCCAGAGCAGTTTAAGACCTTCATCCCCTTTGGCTCAACAGGACCTTCTTCCAAAGCCACAATCCCAGCGAACTTGACTTTCCATTCCCAAGGCTTTGGCTTTTCCTCTTCAGTGGGTGCTGAGCCAATGGCGTCAGTGGGCCAACCACTGAATGTGATGTAAGTGCCAGGTGCCTGTGAGCTTACTGCAAGATGTGAACAGTTTCTGCTCTGCAGGCTTTGCTCTCGTTCAGAGCTACTGACAACCTGTCCTTTCTAGCTTCCCCTCTGGAGAACAGTGCCCAGGGAGGACAACCTGCTCCCCCAGTGCAGCTTCCAGCTCAAGGTGTTCCACAGTAACCAGGTGCTGGTGGAGTATATGTATGCCCTTATCAAACAAGCAGGCTTTGATCATTTTTCCTTCTGCCAGGCTTAACCTGCCTAAATCTTTTTGGGGTGAGATATGATATGTGACTTGACAGCAGTTCTAGGTGAGATTTTTTCCTCCTGGGAAAGCATGGTAAGAAATTAAGCTTTGTGGGTTTTCTGCCCAGTCGAACAGGAAAAGTAAAGTCCTTGATGAACTGGGGTTGGGATTCGGGGCAGAAGAAATGATTCTGTGATTTGTGGTTATTCTCTCTGCAGCACTGCCTCCATACAAGTGAAATGCAAGCACTTTTGACACTTCTTTGTGACCTGGAAGCCACAAGGAAGGGGCAGTGGCATGTATTCTTTAAAGGCAAGGTCACTAGCAAAGGTAGTGCAGGCATCTTTGGTTTGGCTGACTGTATACAAATAATTTCCATTCGTAAGAATTAAAGTGAGCATCCCAGTTTTAGGTTGCTGGCTGTTTGAAATTTGGGGCTTTCCAAGGCAATGTGCAATACAGGGATATTACTGGGAAAGCTGCTTCTAGGAGCACTAGTGAAAATGGATGTCTGGTTGTGAAGCCTATCTGTCCTACAACCTTCAGGGCCTGCCAGGGGACGTGTTTCCTGGGCTGTGAAGAACCAATATGGGACACAATCATATATCAGTGATTATATCGATCACTGTCTCAGACCCATTCAGTCAAGGGCACTAGCACCTTTTGGAGAGGAACTGTTGCTCCTGCTCTGGGAGTCTGGGAAGGGTGTTGAATGCATGGCAGTGACTACATGTGAGGGGAAGCGACTCTTTTTTTAGGGAACTCTGGGCCCACACTCGTACCAATTAGTGGAATGGAGCTGGGCACAGTGCAGGAGGGACCAGACTGATAATAAGCAAAGTGCTCAAATATGGGAAGTTGGGGAAGAAGCCAAATGAAAATGAAATGAAAGGCTAAGGTCCAGCTTCAGCAGTTGTGTAGAAAGGATAGGACAGCTGATGATAGGAAAGCTTGCAAGAACACTGGGTCAAAACCCCTGCAAGAGAGACTGGAGGAATCTGTGAACAAGCCAAGGGGGCAATTTTATCAAAAAGAAAGTCAGCAAATTTGAGCTATTGGCTTGCTTAGCACCACAAAGTCTCCCACTGTGACCTCTTTGCTCCCTTCTTTGTGGTGATGGCCAGCTTGAGAGGTGCATGAGATGCTCTGAGAGCAGCAAGACTTCTTGGTAGACATTTGCACAGGGGGACACCTCCCACCAACTCTACTGCTGCAAAGAGACAGAGAGCATTTGCTTTATCTCTTGATTCAGGGCTGATGATGAGAACTGTCTTTGAGTACAGCCGTCTTTAATGAAAGTGAAGTTGGAAACCTGTAGCAAAGCCTCTTCCTTTCCAGCCTTTTTCAGCCTTGGAAATCTGTGGGAAGCTTAAGAGAGGAAAATCAACTTTTACCTGACAGTGTACTCCACGAAGACCACTTGAAGGCAGATTCCGTGGTGGAAAACACCCCAAAACCATGACCCTGCATCTGACACAAAAATAGAGTAATTCTATATATCTATAGTTCACAAGAGGCAGCAGGAATTTCTTTCACTGTGTTCAAGGTTGTTACTATGTGACCACCTTTAGATGATAACCTCAGTTCTTGCTAGAGGTTCACACAGGTAAGGCACTTCTTATCCCTCTGTTTCCTCATCTATGAAAGAAGAAGAGAGATATACCTTCTTAAGAAATCATCTGAGAATAGATTTAGCACAAAAGCGAGCCCACTCTGCTGGCAGTGAAGAGGAGGTCTCATTTGGAGGCCTGACTTGAGAGATCTCATGGAGAAGCTATGGAATAGGATCATGTGTTTGTCCCTCTAATGTGGCTTTCTCTTTTAAAAAGTGTTGTGTAGAATGTGAGGCACACTCGATAAAAGTGAATTTTACAGCTGTTTTGTATCCTTTGAGGAACATCAGTATTGGCTGAAAGAGAGAAAAGGACCTTTTTTTCTGTTGAGTCCAAAATGGATCTGCTTTTATTGGAGGGCTCGATGACTGCTTTTGTTGGTATTTCCTTTGATAGCTTTTACCTGACTTGTTTTCAAAATCTTTGTTGCATTTTGTCAGCCTTTCCTCACTGAAATTCAGGTTAGGGGTCCACCAAAAAAAAAAAAAAAAAAAAAAAAAAAGTCCAAAAAAGATTTTGCAGATGACTTGCTATAATGTACAAGTCCCAGAACCAGGACATTCTGTAAGGCAAGCCACCTATTTATTTCCAAGAGGGCAGAGGATTTATTTTAAACAATTCCATTTGCTTTTCAATTACAAATGTTTTTGTGGGGGAAAAAAATGGCAGCAGTTTCTAAGGAAGAGCACGTGAGCACAATTAAAGGATGTGTTGTGTTGTATCACAAGGTAGCATTTAAGCCAGGGAAAGACTGAATATTGACTATAACTCATTGTAATTATGTCATCTATTTCAAACATGTAAATATGTTTGGTAGCACTTACATGTTTATGTCAGCTATTGGGAAAAGTCGTTTCCCTTTTTGGTAAAGTTTGGATGGTGGAGAATGTTGCTACTTGCATTTGAATAAGCAACAAACAAGTTTAGAGGCGAGGAATTTTTGCATGAGGTGAAGTTGAACCCTCTCGCCTGTGGCTGTAGTGTTTTAGCCATGTGCAGGTTGTTTGCAATACTTTTGTGAATAGGGAATGTTAATAAGCAATGCATTAAGACATGCCTTTCATAACAGAATACACCTTGGCTGTGGTAAATTTGCTGTGATGCAGAGAATTGAGCATGAGGCTGGGAATGGGATAAGTGGGATTCCATTTCTGCTGCCTGGGCGGCTCTTCCTAACTCCTTTAAGAGGGATCAGAAGTATTTAGTTCCTTTTGAAAGGGCTTGGAGGTCTACAGATTGAGATCACTCCAAAAGACCCATTTTTTTGTGCTAAAGTCTAACACACAAACCTTGCAAACCCCTGGAATGCTGATTTAACCTGGCACCGTGAGTGAAGCTGTGTCTCAGCTAAAATTGATGAGAAAATTCCCTTCACATCTGGGAACTGGGATTCTTCACCAGGGGAAATCACTATGAGCCTATTTCCCTTCCCTTTGACATTTTCTGTCCTATCAAAAGCCAGAGGAGTAAGGAAGAAGGTTAATGACTAAATTGACAAATAAACAATCAGTTCAAAGCAGCAACACAACATTTCCTGGAAAATTTAAGAATCTCCTCTGAACACCATTTAAGAACGGACACTCTGCTGTGCTTCAACCCAAGAGAGACCATCTGTACAGAGCTCATTGTGTTTTGGGGGCTGTGGCTGCTGGAAAATAGGATGGGCTTTGGTTGTTTGTTGTTTGGAGGATTTTGTGGGATTTTTGGGTTTGGGGTTTTTTTTGGGGTTTTTTGGTTTTTTTTCTTTCTTTCCCCCATGGAATATATTAAAGGAAAATTGCAGAAAATGGAGGGAAATTCATCTGATCACAGCTAACAGTGAAGTGTGCTGCCGCAGAGGTATCTCAGGTAAAGCCCATCTGACAGTGTGTATGTTGTCAGACTCTGGATTATCCAGGTTTGGACAGCAAAGCAAACAAATCCATGGCTCTCTTCACCAAAAAAAAAAGTCACATTTAAGGAGTCACACGCCAGGAGACTCCTTTTCATCCCGTTGAGGAACAACAAGGAGGAGACACTTCCCTTGTGCTGAGAGAAACAGAATGTGTTTGGCCTTCATTTTCAAGGGCTCCACTTTGCCACAGCAATGGTGCATTAACAGCTTGATTTTCATTTAATAAATAATAGGAATTATGCTGCAACGGAGCCAAGATTTTAAACAAGAGGGTCCCATAAACATTTTCTTCAGGAATCTGTGATAAACCAAAGATAGGGTTAGACGTACATGGAGGCAGTGGGGACGCCAGACTTGGAATCTGTCCATCTGCTTCACCATCGAAACAAAACCACTTTATAGCAACCACAGAGGAGAGGAAGCGATGCAGCTTGGCACATACACTTACACTATGTGTGGTGGAAATGTTTATTCTTTATTTCAGAAAGATTTAGTGGGTGTAGAGATAATAGAGCACAGCGCTTGCTGGTGTCTTGGGGAAGGAGGGGTGATGGTGTTTGGGTTTTAAGGGAGTCCAGTGTCAGCTCCCACGGGGAGTATTTTCAGTAATACCTATTGCAATCTCATGCACTTGGAAGGCAGGAGGAGACAGAAGAATGAAATGTGCTTTTCAGGAGAAGTGTTGTAAAGGCCCCAGGATTAGTTATCTCTGACAAGAAGGATTTTACACACTCCAGCAGACGGCAGAGGCAGAGTTCTGGACAGTTCTGTGTTGGCCCAGAGGTTCCTCCAAGGCCTCGCACTGGGATGCCTCTCTTGGAGTGGCTCAGACCTGCCATGTGAGATGCTGTGGGGTAGCCTCAGACTCACCAACCCCACAAACTGCCTCACCTGCACATTTGCCTACACGTGCCAGCTCCCCTAGAGCCTTCTGGCTCCTCCTCTCTTATGTCTACCTGATATGCTGAAGCATGGTGTCATGACCTGGGAAATAGGGAAGATCTGCAATACAAAAGAATCTGTGGGGTCAGCAGGCTACCACATCCTGTGTGTCCCTATTTATTCCCCTGAAGCCATCGCTCCCTTTCCTGCTGCACACATTCAGCTCTGCTGTGCTGCCTCTCTTTAGAGCCACTCAGAGTCAAACCCTAAAGACCCTGGACTGACCTCTGAGTATGGAAGAGTTCCTGCCAGAGTCTGAGACATTCCCTGTCTTGACTTGGTGTGAGCAAGCCTGTGAAGGGATGACTAAGTGTCTTAAAGTTTGGACCTTTGGAGAGGAGTCCCCTTGGCTCCTTGTTTCTTGGATAAAATTCTGCTTCCTGTGGAGCTGTGGAGATAAAGGGTATTTTCCTCCTTTTTCTTCCCCCCCCCCCCCCCCCCCCCTTTTTTTTTTTAAGTAAAAACTGTGCAGATAAGTCTTGGGCAAGAAAGCAGAAACCTTTGAAAAAGTTTGGCAAATTGAGAAACACAAAGAATGTGTTGAGTGAAACATTTCATAGTGACAAAAATCAAAACATCTCACTTTGCCTTCAACCACTTTAAAATATTTTAATGGTTCGAAAGGAAATTTCAAAATGAAAAGTCATGTTTTGCTTAAAACGCTGGAAAGTGTTTCATTAAAAATGGAAGAGTGGAGGCAAAACAATTGCCTTATATGTTTTTTTTCTCTTTGCAGTCAACCTGATGGCTCTTTCCCCAACTGGTGCAGAGGTCAGTGACTGGGACTGAGCTTGCTTTACAAGACGCTTGGAGCTGGCAACTCTCAGATCTCAGAAAGGAACAATCTGATGAAATCACCTCCCGCACAAGAAGTTCTCATATCACTGTAACTACCTTTTATTCATTCTTTCAAAAATACACATTTGCAGGCAAGCCTAGCCACAGGGCCATCCCTGCTCACCTGCTGATGCCTGGTAGTCTTTCTGGCCACAGGACACCTCACTCAGGTCATAGGGAATGGAGAAAGTGGCTTGGGAAGACCTTCCCCTCAAGTGACACCTTCACATGTAGGTCTGAATGGCAGTCTTGGTCACCCTGGGACCTGTGCTTGCTTCCTCTGACCTGTTTGGGCAGGTGGGAGACAATCAGGCATGGGAAGTGGCACTGCTGGCTAACCCATGTGACATGTTTGAGTAGGTCACGCTTGTGGGACCACGTGGGTCAGGGAAGAAACAGCATCACGAGATGCCAGCGGTTGAGGTTGCAGCTAAGGATCTCGAGGGCTACAGCAGAAAGAGGGCCCCTGCTCCCACCTGGAGTGTGAAAGTGGTGTTGGGAGGCACGGTGCTGGCAGAGGGCTATGGGGAGACACAGCGGCTGCCTGAAGAGTACCGGGGGGCGGTGGGGTGCAGGGAACGGGTCATGGAGTCACAGGGAGGATGAGGGGAAATAGGATGCTGCAGGGCTAAGGGCAGGCTGGCTGAGGAGACATGGGGGACCGCAGGGCGCCTGAGGAGCAGCGCGGGTTGTGTTGAGTGGAACAGCTCTAATAGAAGGTGGAACACAGGCCGGAGCTGGGACTGAGGGCGAGACACGCACAGCCAAGCATGGCGGACGGTGAGGCCGGCCTAAGGGGGCACGCAGCCCACTACTCCGCGTCGACCCTTCTCCCTCCGCTGGCGGCCGAGACCGCTTTAAGGCGCGGGCGGGGCGCGGCCCCCGGCCCACCTCTGAACCCGGAGATTGACGGGAGGCCGCGGAGGAGGCGGGTCGGCCCGCGGGGGCCGGCCTTCCCGCCGTCGCTGCCAATGGAGCTGGGGGGGCGGGGAGGCGCCGCTGCCCCTTCCTCCCCCCGCCCCCCGGGCTCCTCCGTGCCAGTTTGAGGAGTCCGGAGCCGAACAAAAGCAGGCGGCGAGGGCCGGGAGCGGTGCGCGCAGGCCCGGCGGAGGGGTGGTGGTGGGGCCCGCTGCCGGCAGCGAAGCGCTGTGGGCAGCCAGCCAGCCCTTGAGCCCGACCTGAGGGTGGGGGGGAAAGTTTGGAGTCCTCCTCTAGAGCGCGGGGGTCTTCGCCGCGCTCCGGCCCCAGCGCTGCCATCGCGGGCGACCGCCCCGCTCCGCCCCGCTGCGGCCGTCTCTATTGCTGCCGCCGCCGGCTCTCCAAGCGCAGACCCTGCCCTGCCGGCTCCTGCCCACGCCGGCCGGCCTGCCCGCTGCCTCCCCGGGCGCGGGGCTGAGCCGCCCTGCTTTTGGAGTCGCCGCCGTTTCCCCTCNCTCCTCCTCTTCCTCCTTGCTGCGGAGCCGGGCGCCAGCGTGAAGGATAAATAAAAAGCGAAGAGGAAGAGGCTGGGGAGGAGGAGGAGGAGGAGAAGGGGGGGGAGGAAAGAAGAAGAAGAAAGCGAGCAAGAAAAGAAAGCGAGGAGCAAGGCGGCCAGCCCAGCCGCGCCGCTCCCGGCAGCCAGGGCAGGAGGCGGCGGCGGCGGCAGCGGAGCGGTGGCCGGCGGCCGGCGATGGATGACCAGCCGCGGCTNCAGACCCTGCCCTGCCGGCTCCTGCCCACGCCGGCCGGCCTGCCCGCTGCCTCCCCGGGCGCGGGGCTGAGCCGCCCTGCTTTTGGAGTCGCCGCCGTTTCCCCTCCCTTCCCCGGAACC